>PVKN010010450.1:0-22629 GCA_004027915.1 Capromys pilorides
CTTATATAATTAAATCTGTTGATTGTTTGTTTAGTAATTTATTACTTTTCAGTATATATTTCTCTGGGAAGCTGATAACCACTTAATCTTTTTGCTTTACAGTGATTAAATTTTTATACATAAATCTTCAATAAAATAAGTTCAATATTTATTTTTTTAAAATATTTAACAAAATGTGTGAAGGTCTCCAGGCATAAAATTATACAACTTTATTAAATGACTTAACAGAAAGCCTAAGTAGATGGAGATTACTGCCAATATTCTGCAAATTGATTTCTAAGAACACGTCCTTCCAGCAGAAATTGTAGAGTATTTTTGGTGAAACCTGAGAACCTGATTTGCACATACGATTTCCTTTCATAGAGAAGACAAAGGGGACAAAAACAGACCAGATCATTACGAAGATGCAAAGTTGAAAGATTAGCCATACTAGATATAGAAGCTAGTTACGCATCTTTGATCCATATCGATGATATGGATCTCATGCACCAAAGACACAGAGACTAATAAAACAGAATAGAAACCTCCCATGCCTATGTGGACACAGGGTGCAGCTCAGAGGCTTGGGGGCAGGCAACCTGACTACTCAAACTGGTAAGGCAAAGTACCACAGGTTGGGTAGCTGTATGACAGAAATGCATTTCTTCTAGTTTTAGGGGCTAGAAATCAGAGACTAAGCTGTGTGCAGCTTCAGTTTGTCCTGAGGCCTCTCCTGGGCCCACAAGTGCCTACCTGTCACTGCATCCGCACGGCCTTTCCTGTGTGTGCGCACATCCATATCCTCAGCTCCTCTTCTTACAAGGACACCACTTCCTTGGGTTGGAGCCTCACCCTTGTGACTGTAATGGGTTGACTGAATTTTGTGCTATAACTACGGAAAACTATTAGGCTCTCTTACGCTTCCTACTAATGTGTTACCACCCTCTATTTGAGGCTGTTTAGTAATGAATATCTGTCCTCCCCCCCCATCTAATTCAACATTTAAAAATGTTCTAGGACTGCAAAAACTTACTACGGCCACAGATTACCCCAACCTTGCTTGCTTTACATGCAAACATCCAAATCTATGACCAAGGCTGTTTGTTCTGTCAAGTTCTTCCTCTCAGAACTTCACAGACCCGTGCCTAATCTTATCTGCAGACCAGAGTGTGTGCGGGAGTTTTGTTTATTTGTTTTGTTTTGTTTTTTGCTTTAAAAGACCAGCCAAACCTTGCTTCACTGTTGGTTAGCACCTCTCTGTGTGGAGTGCAGCTTATTAGTCACTGGCCCGGCTAACAAATTTTAATCTGTTCTCTCTCAGCCTCTTACTTAATTCAAAGCCGGCACAGTGACCTCACTGCACTTCCATCACCTGTTTGCAAGTCCTGCCTTCAAGTACAATCACACTCTTAAGGTACTGGGGTGGGGGCTTGAACGTGTGAATACGAGTGGAGAGCACAACTCGGCCGAGAGAAGTGGTAACGGGGCCTGGAACTGCTCCTTAAATGAAGCTGAACAGCTGCATATCCACGTGGGGAGTGTGGTGAAATCGGACTCCTACCTCACGACGGCAGCGACAAGGCAAACGTTGTACCTCCGAGGCAAAAACAGAGTGGGATATCATTATAATTTCTGGCTAGGAAGAATTTTCTTTCAAAGAAAAATAAAGACTCCACTCAAAGTAGTTTCTGTCACCAGAAGGCTCCAAAAGGAAGGGGTGGAAGCCAGTACTGCGCATGTGCAGTGTAAATGCCCTTCTCCTGCCCCTGACTGTGGCATCCACAGCAGAGGAAGGCAACATTTTAGTCCTAATATTTGACATAATGATTGTTTGATTCTGGGATCCCAGATCCAAGAGTTCCGGCCAGAGAGCACCCTCTATTGTCCTTGGCCACCTGAGCCCAGCTATGGAAGAATTGAGCAGCTTTACCAGACACCTTATAGCCCCCAAAGTTCTAAGTATTTTTTTCTGTGTCTTTACATAAAATACTTTTCCAGTCTCTGCCGCGGAAGGTGGAAATTTCGTCTTACTGATCTTTGGCCCCAAGATCAGGTATAGTTCTTAACACAGGGCTCAGTAAATATGCAATGAATGAATGAATCCAACACTGGCTTAATGAAGAAGCCACGTTGTACTTTCAGGATACCTCTACTTAAAGGACTTGGGAAACTGGGAGAACCTAAGCCCTGGTAGTCCTGGAGCTCTTGCATGTCTTTACCTGTCTGCTTTGGCTACCATATCATTTGGC
Source organism: Capromys pilorides (assembly GCA_004027915.1). Lineage (NCBI taxonomy): Eukaryota > Metazoa > Chordata > Mammalia > Rodentia > Capromyidae > Capromys > Capromys pilorides. The sequence goes on from PVKN010010450.1 coordinate 2,229, forward strand.
ACAACCTATCAACCCAAAATTGGACTCTTAACTCCAGTGGCTGCAGGGCAACTCAAATTCCTGGCACAGTGTATTCAGTGCCAGCTGTGATGAGCTAACACTGCACCCCACAACCACTGGCAACCCTCTGAGAAGGAAAGAGCCACCTAGAGGAAGGTAGGGCAGAGGAGACAGCAGCGGGGCTACAGGCTTCAGTGGCTACCTGAATGGCCATCTGTGGCCATCTGTGGCCATTCAAGCAGCCCTGGGCCCAGAGGCCACTGAGGAGCATGGGAAGAATCCTAGTTGGCAAACTTTTCAGAACAACAACTTAATTAAATTACTTCCTAAGTACCCTTAGTTGTTCTGCTATCTACAATGCAAGTACCAGTCCGATGTAATGCTTAAAGGAGCTGCCAAATAACACGAGCTGTCAAAATTTAAGATCTATCCACACGTAAGCTCTACCCCTCCAACTGTAATCCCAGCACTCTGGGAGGCTGAGGCAGGAGGATCCCAAGTATAAGCCTGAGCAACTTAGAGACTTAGGGAATTGTTGTTTCAAAATTTTAAAAATTAAAAAGGACTGGGAGCCAGGTGTGGTGGCACATGCCTGTAATCCCAGAACTTCGGAGACTGAGGCAGGAGAATCAATGTGAGTTTGAGACCAGCCTGGGCTATAAAAGTGAGCTCAAGTCCAACCTAAGCTGCATAGTGAGACCCTGTCTCAAAAACAAACAAACAAAAAAAAAAAAAACCCTAATATACATCTACTAACAGAAAAGAATGTATGCATGGTAAGCTTTCAGAGTTTTACTTGGTGGGCAGGCCTATAGTCTATTGGTCAACAAAGCGGGCAGCCTTCTGGAAAGGAAACCCTAGAGTTTAACCAGGTCTCAGACACTCTTACCAGTGTAATGACTCCAAAAATGAACTAAAGAATGAGAATGTAAGTTTAAAAACTGAGTCATGTTAGTTGAAACTTCATTAGCCAGTCTTTGTTAGGAAGTTGTCAAACACTGAGGGATACACAAATCTCACCGCCCAACTGGTCATATTATTGTATCTTTCTTTATTAAAAAATGCAGCTTCCGGGTCACAAATCCTTTGGTCACATTTCATTTGATGATTGCCTAAGAGAGGTGAGGATTTGCAGCACAGCCTGGAGCAGTGAGAATCTTGAAGGGCTCTCCAGAAACAGATTCTAAGCCAGAGTAGCACAAAGTGTTTGTTAGGGGCTGGGGAAATAAGTGCAAGGACCTGAGTTCGATCCCCAGTGCCCCCCCCAAAAAAAGGGGAAAAAAGTATTTGTTATTACCCTCAACAGATACACCTGGAAGAAGACAAGGATGGCAAGAAGAGGGTAAGGAGGAGCAGTCTTGCAACAGTGCCTGTGCCGCCCCTCAGCCGCCCTCTGGTGGCTCTGGAGTGGTCCTGGCTGTTCCAGATGGAGGCCAGAGTGCATGATAAACTAGCACACTTACTCATTGAAATCAACCATTGGCTTGGTCTGGCACTTTGGGAAACAGGATCTCGCTATACATCCTAGGCTGATCTCAGACTCACAACCCGCCTGCCTCAGCCTCTGGGTGCCAGGATTGGAGATGAGTGTAGTGGGTGCCACCATACCAAGCATTACACATTTACTGTTAAGCCTAGATCATGTGTCAGGTTGTCCTAGGCTTGAAGATTCAGGAGGTGTATTCCTGAAGCAGGAGAGAGATGATAAGTAAACTATAAACAAAATAATTTCAGACAGAGGTTAGTATTGGGAACGTAACAGAACCAAGCAAGAGCGTAAGAAGTCAGAGTGAGGAGAGAGGGCGCCTCTCCAGAGCAGACCATCGGGAGAGCTTCTCTGACCAGGGTACATTTTGGTGAACACTGAATGATGAACAGGAGACAGAAAATTGGTAAAAAGAGAGAGCATTCAGGTGGGAAAATCAGCAAGAGCAAAGGCCCTGAGGTTGGCTCTTGCTGGTCATTAGTCATTTTTCTTTCTCTTTTAAAATGAATGAAATCAAATTGTTATAAGTTCCATCACAATGGGGGCTGGGGAGATAGCTCCGTGGCACAAGTGCCTGTCTGGCAAGTGCAAGATCGTGAGTTCGAACCCCGGTCCCGCAAAAAAAAATAAATAAATAAATAAGTTCAATCACAGGAACATTATGCTACAGAAAGAGACTCTCTATCTTCAGTTATTTTCATTTTGTGAACGTGGCTGTCAGACCTGCCTGGGCCCTATTCCCTGAAGATTCTAACTTAGCATGAAGCAGACCTAGACTTGTTCCTCTGGCACTAAGATCTCCAGATAATTCTAAAGTTTGAGAATCACGATGTTACAGATAGGGCTACAAGTCCTGCTTTTAAAATGTACTCAATTCCTTATAAAAAGCCTTCCTGGAGTATGAAGTTTGGTTCTTTTCTTCTTCATAGCTCAATTAGTCGTATTTGGAGTTAGTTGGGGACTGGCTCAATTATGAAATAAATTAGCTGAGCTCCAAGTGAGGGGAAGAAATATGGCCATGTTTTGGCACCTTTTAATTGGAGATAAATGCTAACATGTTGGAGAAAATCCAAAGAGCAATTAAGAGGAGAAAAGAACTAGCAAAACTATAAAACTAGTGAGTATTATTTCCAAAATCCGAACATACCCTGCTCCAGAAGGATGGGGTGGGGGTGGGGGATGGAGAGTCCAATGGGGAGTTGATAAATGCCAAAAAGAAACTTCCAGAGGAGAAAAAGTGTCTTCATGTGTGAAGTGTCAGCTTCTTGTTTTAAGAAGCAAAATTATGAAGGCACAATCAAGGAAAATATTTGTATCAGCCATTATAATTTATAAAAATAGGAACACAATTGTTATATTAAGGTGACTAAGCACACACTATTATGTGCAATAGTGTTTTTTAAAAAATATGATTCTGTCAAACATACATCAGATGTCCACAACAGAAAGGGAGAGAATGGCATGAGGGACGGGGAGAAGCAGAAAGGACAGGACAGAGGGAGAGAGGAACAGGGGACGCTAAGTTAGAGAACTGCTAATTGCCTTGGAAGGCCCAGGCAGCAGCTGGTGTGGCTGGGGGCTGGACAGGGACGGTGCTCCCTGGGAGAGGAAAGGGTTTGTACAGCAGTCCAGAGATACAATTGAGGAAGCGGAGGGTGCAGCAGCCCATAGTCACGTGGCACCAGCGGAAAGAGGAAGCCTCCAGGGCAAGGCCAGGGGGCACTGAATGCCAGGTACTCGGGAGATAGGGTACTAGCCCAGCACTGTCTCCATGGCCATCTGGGTGCTGAAGGCATCAGGTGCTGGGAGAAAGAGGCAGTGACACAGTGTCTTGATTACTTTTCTCCTCACCAGGACAAAATACTCAAGGTCTACAATGAAAAGGAGGAGAGATTTCTTTATTTTAGCCCATAGTTGGCTGGCTCCAAGGCAGGCAGATGCACGGGGGCACAGCAGGGGCACAACAGGGGCACAGCTACTCACTTCAGGAAGCAGAGCTGCAGAAGCCAAAGGAGCTACAACCTCCCAGCCCATGCCTGCCGGACCCGCCTCTTCTCACCAGACCCTGCCTCCAACAGCAAACCAGGTACAAACCCGGATCATCCAGTCACCTTCCAACGGTCCCGCCTACTATCACATGAGGCGTTATGGGGGATATCCTCACACACACACACACACACACACACACACACACACACAACGCAAACATTCATGCACACTCACAGTACACACAGGTCTCACGTGTTCACATGCATGCTCACACACTCACATGTACATCCCACATGATCATACACACAGATTCACACACCCCACCTGCTCCCGCATGCACATGTTCATTTATGCACTCACATGCATGAATACACAGACACGTACACATTCACACTCACTGCATACACAGTTACACATTACACTCACATACTGAGCCAGAAGGAGGAATTTTGAGGAGTTGCTGGACACCCCAGTTGCTGGGAGCTGTGTTCTGTAGCTGCTATGTCACTATATAATCTACACATTGAGAGAGAAAATAGCAGCCTCATCAGAAATGCATTATCTCAATTTAATTCACTTTCAACTGGCAAGGATCCTGAAAACTTATCTTTAACAGTCTCTCTATAAGAAGCCTCTGCATGACAGGAATAAGTGTCAGTCTGTGCTATAGCCTAGGCTATGATGGAGGGAGAGGCAGCAGGAACCTGGGCTGCCCCAGGGAGACCCACAACGCCTGCTAGTTAAGGACTAAGAGCAGCAATAATGTGGCTAATGCAGAGTCTTTAAAAAGCATCTTGTTGGGGCTGGGGAGATAGCACCGTGGCATAAGTGCCTGCCTGGCAAGTGCAAGGTCATAAGTTTGAACCCCAGTCCCACAAAAAAAAAAAAAAAAAAAAGCATCTTGTTATCGGCATGCAGCCTTCTATGGAGTTGAGATCCTTTTTATGGAAACTCAGCACCCAAATTCCTTATCAGGAGAATCTGTGTCACTCTCTGGGAATCTCTGCCTTTCTGAAGCTCTCAGTCTATGGAGATGGTGAAGAAAAAGAAGAACCCAACAGGTAAGGACATCATGCAAGAGCACAGATGCAATGAAGTTCTATGAAAAAAGGAGAAAATAATGAGAGTGGCCAGGCAGAAAGGAGGAGCAGAAGGTGCAGTTTCAAATAAGATAACAAGAACGACATTTGTCTGTCTTGAGAAAATGGTTTTCTGGGTATACAATTTGAGGTTGACGATTCTTTTGCTTTGCAGCTTGAAATACATTGTCATCGGGGATTTGTGAGCCCGTGAGGGGAAGAGCAATTTCCCACTCCTCTTGAGGGACTCGCAGCAGTCATGACAGGGTTCCTGCACTGGAAGGAAGGAAGCGCCACCAGGAGTCTGGGGACAACACACCACCTTGCAGGTTTATAGGAAGGATGGCCACACGTGGCTTTGAGGAGAGCCTCCACCTGGGCAAGAAGTGCAGAGCCTGCAGCCTGGCTCAGAAATTCCTCCTCTAACAAAAAAGAGCAGTCCTGCAATGTATGACTGTCTAACCACCTGAGTGCGGCTCTTTGAAGGAGGAGCAGTTGTCTCTGTCCTATTTCCATGCTTGGACGTGTGCAAAGCTGGCCAGGACTTTTCCTTATCCCCTCAATTGGCTTTCAGCAATGCAAATTGGCCCAGCCAGGTGCTGATGGGTGGTCTCTGAAGCAACGGCAATAAGGCAATGTTTTCTCCACCTCTGGAAGCAACCTAATAAAACATGCAAACAGAGGTGAGGTGGGCAGGAGAGCTGCACTCCACGCGGTTGGCTGGAATGGAGCCTCAGAGGCTGTAATTTCCCAGGACATGAAAGATCACACATCAGAGCTGAGGCACCAACCCAAAAACATCCCATGCTGCCTCAACCGCGTCATGTAGATTACACTTCGTGCATATCCTTCTCTCTGCCTATGGCAGAGCGGACTTCTGGCCTCCTATGTAGCTCAGGTCCCGTCACTGTCACAGTCACTCATCCCCAAGCCACTCCCTTCTTTGCAAAATAATAAAGTCCGGTTTCTGTCCTGGGCCTGGGCCTTTGTTCTAGTTAGCCATCACTGTGGCTGGACCTAGCACCCCTTGGCTCCCCAGAACTAGATACACCCAAGTGTCTTTATTCTCACCAAGCGTTGCACTGCAAGTAGCAGATTGGAATGAACTCACTAGAATTCCAATAACTTCTCCATGGAGTTACAAATATAAATTTCCCAGGCCTGGATGAGGACCAGGACGGGCTCTCTATGCTTTGCTCTTAGGGACCCTTTCAATTTCTGTGTCCTTAGATTTTAGGATCATCACTACAAACACCATACATAAAACTGCATTTTGACTTTTGTCAAATTTGAATACTATGGGCCCACCAGATAGCTCAGCAGACTAAAACACCTGCTGAGGCACAGTGCAGCAGCTGGTTTGATCCCTAGCATGCTGTGCTGGCCCTGCCAGTGCCCCAGAGCCCACTGAAACCAGCAATTAAGACAGGGCACGGCGGTGTGCACCTGTAATCCCAGCACTTGGGAGACTGTAAACAGGAGAATCACTATAAATCTGATCTATGTGGTGACACCCTGTAGACCCTGTCCTCAATACATTTTTAATTGAATATTATTCAGTTCATTAGTCTGTTCACATTTATTGTGATTTCCAATATATTTCAATTATTTCCATTGTCTTATTTGATACTTTTTCTTTTTTAAGATAGACTCTCACTAAATTGCCAAGGCTGTGTTTGAACTTGCCCTCCTCTACTCAGCCTCCCAGAGTCTCCTGAGACTGATGTGTACCACCATGCCTGGCTTGGTGTTTTCTCTTTACCAGATGTGTGTGTGTGTGTGTGTGTGTGTGTGTGTGTATGTGTTTCTCTTTTGTCTTTTGGGAATCAATTGAAGGTTTTTTTTTTACTAATTATTTGCCCTATAACTGATTTGAAAATAAAAATATTTTATTTCTATCTTCTGCTGATTATATTTTGGAAATACTCATTCTTAAACTCAAAGTTACCGTCTTATTCTCCTCCTACATACACAAACCTCAGCAGTTTTGACTGTTCACCTTACTCCCATATCAGAGGTGGTCAATGTTCAGTCTTTTCCATCTTATTTTTTAACATAACAGAATTACTACTATAGACTTATAAAATCAACATTGAGATATGTTTACATTTTCACAATAACCCCCACCTGTGTTTTTGTTTCCACGGTCTTACCCATAGTTAACTACAATAAGAAAAAGTAAATGGAAAATTCTAGAAGTAAAGGCTTCTGATGTGTTAAATTAAGCACTGCTCTGGAAAGTGTGCTGAAATCTCCTGCCGTCCATGCCAGCACCCCGGGGGACGGCTCATCCTTTGTCCAGTGTGTCCTGCTGTGATACCACCCACTCATGAGCTGCCAAGATCCGCAGTACTCATAGTGGAGTAGCCCGTATGTTACCCAATAACAGAATGAAGCTCAGGAGTAGAGATGCTGACCTCAGCAGCTCACATAAGTCTGGGAGTTAAGTGCTTCCTGGGAATGGAAAGGGATGCTCTGGACTCCAGGAGGAAAGAGCAAAGCTGTATGCTGAGGTTGCTAAGATCTACACTCAGCTATTGTGGCTAAGGTCTTACGGTGCCTAATTTATAAATTAAATTCTATCATCAGCTTGTTTGGAAGACTCCACAGTTTCTAGCATCCCCTGGGGGGGTCTTAGAGACTCATCAAGCAGGGGACCAGTGTACACTTGTCTTTGTACCTGGCTCTTACTCCTAAGGTTGCTTTCCTGGTAACCGCAAGGAGTTTGGGACCCAGCAAGAGGAGCAGCGTTAAGTGTTCTGTCCCTCCTGGTAATTTCAAGTACACTGTAGTTTCATCCAGGAACTATCCTGAGAGTTTGTCCATCTGGGTCACATCCAGGAGAGCCACTGGGGGTGCAGGCTGCACCTTCTTGCCCTCAGTTCACCTTACAGGGCCCCGCCTCACCACCCCCCACCTCTCCCAGGCCGTGCCTCACCCAGTTTTAGATTGTTTCTGCCTGTAGATCTCAGAGGCTCCTGACCTCTAGCAGCTGCTGCCTGCTCTGTCGCGTGCCCCACATGCACGCAGGTGGACTGCACAGCCAAGCTGCACTTGTGGGGGAGCCCGCGGCGGGGGAGGGAGGCGCAGACCACCACCACCCTGGAGGGCCTGAGGTCAAGCTCTGCTTTCTGCCTCCTTCCACACCCTGACTGCACAAACCACAGAGGAACACTCCACGCAGTCCTGCCTGCCCTGGCCCTCTCTGCCCTCTCCAGGACCCTCCCCATTGCGCCAGGCACCAAGCAAGGAAAGCTAGGCCATCTGGAGCCTGGGCAGAGTCCTCTTGCAGGCCCGGAGTTCATGGGCCAGGGCAGGGTGAGAGCTTCCCTGCTTCAGAGAGGCAGCCGTCACCCCTCAGGAACTCCAGAAGAGAAAGAAACCGGGCCTGCTGGCGGCCTGCTCCACCGGGCTTGCATTAAACAGCCTTCCCCTCTTCCCTCCTTTTTCCATTTTCCCTTCCCTTCCCTCACCCCTCTCAACTGAGGGGTGAGTTTGCTGGAGCTGCCATAACAAAACACCACGATCTGCCGACCTAAAGAGCAGCGAGTATTCGTTTCTCACAGTTCCACTGTCTGCCTCTCGTCGAACAACCCTTTCCTTAGCTTGTAGGTGGCGGCCTTCCTCTGGTCCTCTTCTGCTACTGTGTCTGTACCCTAGTGTCTCTCTAAGAGCCCCAGTCACATTGAATTTAAGCCTGTTCTAACAGGCACCTTTGAGCTCAGGGGCCTCTCTGAAGATCACATGTCCATACATGGTTGCATTCTGAGGTACTGGAGGTTGGGACCCCAATAGATGAGTTAGAATGAAGGGGAACAAGTCAGCACTTAACAGTCACCCTGATCCTAACCAGAGACAAAGGCAGCAGTGAAGATGGGAGCCTGAGACCTCACACAATCGGGCTGAAGACTTCTTCTGCTGCCTTAAGGCTCCCAGTAAGCATTCATGAGAATTATAGCTGGCTGTGTTCCACAGATGCATTTTGCCAAAAAGTAGTACACGGCAACTGAAGTTAAAGCTGAACCACCCACTCCTCTCCCCCAACTCAGGCTGGTCCTAACTACCTCTTCCCCACCTGCTAGGACTTGCAGAACTCTTGGAGAGGACAGAAATGCTGTGCAGCTTTTCCTCAGGCCCGTCACAGCCCCGTAGCTGAAGAGGTTTTGTTGCCCCATTACCCTGAGTCTATTAAAGCACAATAAACGGGTGTGATGAATCATGTTCTGTGATCCCAATTAACTTCTGCATGGCGAAGCATTTTCTAGCTCGATCTATCTTGTGCCCTGTTTCCCTAATCACTGCCAAGAGCAACTTGGCTTCCTTTACCCAAAGACTCTCCAAGGCAACTGGTCGCAAGTAATTGGAATCCTCACATCCTGGTACCAGTTAAAAGAGAAGGAAGGTCCTGGGTGCATTAAGATGACTGCCATCCAGAAACCAGAAAAGAATGTGGGGAGGGGATGTGGAAACGCTTGGACCCCTGGGCACAGAATGTAAGACGAAGCAGCCACTGTGGGAAACAGTGCAGCCGGTCCCCTGAATAGTGAAAGTAGAATTGTTACGTAACGCAGCCATTCTACTTCGGCACATAGACCCAAAACCATTGAAGGCAAGCGTTTGTGACAGTGACAGCTTTCTTCACAGTCTTATCCGCAATTGACATAAGGTGTTGTCTATCCCCACGTGTCCACATGAATGGTAGACGACCTGTGCTGACAGCCACTACGGTAGATTTTATAATGTCCTCCTAGCTCGCATGTGCACGCATGCGCACTGGACACTCCCAGAGCCATGGCCTCCATTTTTGAGGTCTTGCAATCAACAAATTCAACCAACTCCTGATTGAAAATGTTTTTAAAAATGAAGAATGACCAGGCATGTTGGTGTGCACCTGTAATCTCAGCACTCAGAAGGCTAAGGCAGGAGGATCACCATGAGTTCAAAGCCAGCTTGGGCTACATAATGAGTTTAATACCAGCCCAAACCACATAGGGAGGCCTTGCCTCAAAATATCAAAAACTTAAAATAAATTTTAAAATAAAAGCAGTTTAAAAATGTAAATGGTAGACAATATAGCACAGGAGAGCAACTACTTAAAAGCATTTATACTATACTAGCATTGTAAGTAATTTAGAAATATATACAGGAGGATGTGCCTGGGTTGTATGCAAATATTATGCCATGTTCTATAAGAAATTTGAGCAAAGACAATGATATCTTTGCAGAGTTCCTGGACTGTATCACCTAAGGACGTAGAGGGAGCATACTATGGACATGTCCAGATACATGGATCAGAACATCACATTGCATACCTTAAAATACAGAGCATTTGAAATCAGCACAGATATTACCCTAATCTACAGCACACTTTGATTTAAATCTTTTTCCTCTGATGAGAAGGAATGTGTTTACACTGCTGTTCAGAACACAGCACTTTTACATGGAGCATGCAGGGATGACATTCTGACCCCTTTGTCCGTTGTGTGGAAGCACTGCTTTGAAATGAAGAAATACCATTTTTGTCTCCATCATATTTTATAACCCAGCAATATTCAAACTCACTGCCCCAGAGACCTAGCCTGTGTCCTATCCTTTGTCACTCTAATGCTCTGGAGTCAAAGTAAAATGCTCACAATGAAAATTCCGGCTTCCTTTTCATTAGCCAAAGGTGTTGAGCACAGAGCCACAGAGAGCCTTGACCAGCATCCTGCATCACCCCGACCCTTTCTGCACATGCACTGCTGTGGTGGCAAGAAGCTCCGGAAAAATCAGGTGGCTCAAAGAAGAAAAGTCATCAAGAGTCACCTTAATGAGGAATTGAAGCACTTTCTTCTTCGGTTCCTGATTCCCATATTCTTGGTGTCCCTCAGGTTTTGGTCACAGCTGTAATAGTTTCTGCTAGTTCAGGCTCACATTCAGTGAACTCACTCAGAGCCCACACCTCTGGCCCCACATCCTGCCTCAAATCCTTCCCCGAGCTCTCAGGGGGCCCCTTTCCCTTATACAAACACAGCCAGGACACATGGCCACGAGCAGACCAAGGTGACCCCACCTGTAAGGACTGAGCAAAGTAAGGGGGTGGACAGTGGCCAGGATCCACCCCACAGGGACGGTTCTGCCTCCCCAGAGAGCACCAATGAGAGACTCAGGCGGACCTGTCCCATCTCCTGGTGAGCTCAGCGGACTGAATGTCAGCATTCTCCCTTCCTCTTCTACCTTTGCTTCCCCCACCTCCTGTTATTTTTGGGGTCAGCCCAAGTCTTTGATTCAGGCTAGCTCCAACTATAATGCTAATAATTTTCGGAATCTACATGTTTAGTGTTAGTTAAGCAAATAAAAAGACAAGAAAAATGGTTTTTGGTTTTTTTTAATAAATGACCTAGTAGTCAAAGATCTGACTCATATTTCTAATTGAAGTCTTCAAAAACACATGTTCAGGCTGGGCATGGCAGCACATGCCTGTAATCTCAGCACTCAGGAGGCTGAGGCAGGAGGAGTGCTGTGAGTTCAAGGCCACCGTGGGCTATATAATGAGTTCAGGACCAACCTGAACTGCATATCAAGACCCTCTCTGGAAAAAATTAAAAAAGAAGTCATAAAAAAGAGGCAATATAATATTGACAGTGACATCATCTCTTATGCCGCTCCAATTTGGTTTTCTGCTTTGTTTTGTTTATATTTTAGGGGAGGATCTACTGGGTCCTCAGGGTCTCACTACTAGATGGAACTCATAGTGATCTGCCTGTTTACAGCCTCCCAAGAGCTGAGATTACAGGCGCATGCCACCATGCCTAGTCTCAAATGTCATCTTAGTGCACCCTGGGGGTGGGGTCAGCACGGTAGGCCTGGGGACCGAATCCCCAGCCCTGTGCCTGCTTGCAGGCACTTTAATCTGCTGAGCTACTTGGCTGGCCCTGTCATTCCAATTTCTAAACCAGCAAACTCCATTTTACAGGGTGAAGCAGTGAGTTCAAGGCATGGCAAAAGAATAATTTGGGACCCAACTCATTGATTCTGTCTCCAGGTCCAAAGATCTTTGCAGTGTGCTACATGATCATATATTTCAAACATAATGAAGAAGCCCATTGTTTACATGTCTGAAGAGGAAGAAGAAGAGGATAATAACATCAAATGTGTGCTCTTATGTGCTTTGTCTACACAATGTCATTTAGTTATGGCAGTTGTACAGTGGGTTGTGTCAAAAATTCCATTTTGCAGGTAGGGGAACAGAGGCACAGAACCAATGCCCTGACACAGGACTGGTCAATGTCAAAATCATACCTCATACTCAGCCAGCCTGGCTCTAGAACTTAGTCTCTTTTTTCATTTTTTTTTTTTATTTTTAAAGAGAGTACAAATTATAAAACAGAAAAAATTACAAGTGATACAGAATTTCATCTAACAAAGTAATATAAATTTCACAGTATTTGTTGTAATATATCGTGTTGTCCTCCAAACAGTTATTCATATTACCAGACATATGCATTTAAAATTGGAAGAAGAAAGAAAGGGATGTATAAAAAATTAAGAAAAGAGAAAATACAAATAATTGATAAAAGGAGATGAAACAAATTAAAGCATTAACTGTTTCATTTCATAGCCCAGCAGAAATACACAGTATAGTTGTCCAAACCACTCTGCTTATATACGTAGAGAAGTCTCCTCCCCCACTCCTTCTCCTGTCCTTCTCCTCAACTCAGTCAGTCTTTCCTTTGGAATAAATTCATTCCCTTCGGATTCCATTTTTCTCACACTAAGGAGACAACACAATGTTTGCACACATGGGTTTGACTTATTTCACTGAAAAGTGTGTCCTCTAGTTGCAACCAGAACTTAGCTCCACCCGCATGTTCAAGTGAAAGTTCATCCAAGCCTTCAGGTTATAAAGGCGGTTGTTACCATGCTGACTCCTCACCTTTGAGCAAACTGAACAAGTTCTGAGGTCTAGTTATCTTCTCAAGTTTCACAGGCAACTTTAGCGTTGACGTTAGGTTTTGGGAGGAGGCCAGGGCCAAGCTGCCAAGACAGATGGCACCTCTCTTACAGCCAGCGTTCTGGTGGCAGTTCTGGCCACAGTCGCACCCTCCATCTGGGGAAAGGGCTGGTGCGCTTTCTTCCCTCTTCCTGAAGACTCCAAAGAGTCCTGAAGTTCACGGGCAGAGAGGCCTCATTCAGTAGCTACTTAGTGTCTGATGCCCACCATGGCTGCTTCCCAGAGCTCGCCCTGATGAGTAACTGCCACAAATGCCACTTTATCAAGAAAAAACACAGCTCAGTTCAAAAGAATATGTGTTTTCAAGATTCTCCAGTATCAGATAAACATAGTCATGGGGCTACTTTGTATCCACATCGATTATACTCTCAACACATGGTCACTACTTCAGATTTTATCTAATCCTTTTTTTTTTTTTTTTTTTGAGACAGTCTATGCAGTTCAGGCTGGCCTTGAGCTCACTTTTGTAGCCCAGAATGGTCTCAAACACACATTCATCCTCCTGCCTCAGCCTCCCAAGGGCTGGGATTACAGGCGTGCACCACCTCGCCTGGCATCTAATCCTTTAAATTATACATCAGAAATAGAAAGCACACTGATATCTCTGGAGAGCCCCTAAATACATAATGATTAGGAGGGAAAAGTACAAGCAAAGTATACTCTATTCTTTCTAAAAACCATATAAAGCCACAAAAGACCATGATGAAGGGGCCAGCGAGATAGCTCAGCAGTCTAAAATGCCTGCTTAGGCAAGCTTAGGCAACCACAGGGACCATGGTTCGATCCCCAGCACCACATGCTGCACCAGCCCCACCTCATGGTAGGCTGAGCCAGCCATAACATACATACATACATACATACATACATACATACATGCATGCATTTTTTAAAAAGACCATGATGGATAGAGTTAGTATGCATCATAAATATATACTAATAGAAAAATTGAAGTCAATCAAATAATACAATATCCTACCAATAATAGAAATAAATGGTAAGAATAATTAGAAAACAAATTTTGGACAAATCTATACTTGATCTTAGCCAAAAGACCAAGAAGCGATTTTAGACAAATCTAAAAGGAAAAATGCATCTATTTCTAAATAAGTGATCATTTCCCAACTCAGTTTGGAAAAAATTCACTGTATTAATCAGAGAAGTACAGTATTATAGCAGCTGAGGACATGAAATAACAAAAGAGGCTTCACTCTAGTTTGAAATGAGAATTTCTTGGTGAATAAGATCTCTCACCTTATACTACAGCACGGTTGTAAAAACTAACACCATTGTTCAGATGATAATAAAGAAGAAACCTGTTGACTAAGCAACATAATTCTCTTAAATGCTGTATTTTTTCAAAAACTGTATGTTCACTATAATATTGATTGATAAGCGTAAAAAGGATGTACCTTTTTGGCTATAACACAATCCCTTAAAACATAAAATTTGCAATAGGCAGGCCACTGTTGACTAGAATTATAACCTTATTATATTTGAGATTCACCTAACCCAGTATGAGGAAGGTTATGAATTCAAAAATAAAAGCCCAGCAAATAACAGTAATTTAAAAAAAAAAATACTATGAGCTAAGCATACTGATCCACTCCTATAGTCCCAGCTACTCAGAAGGCTGAGGCAGGAAGATCATGAGGGGAGTCCAAGATCAGCCTGAGCAATATAGTAGGACCATATCTTAAAAAAAAGAAAAAAAGAAAATTATTCCCAGTGGTATGTTTTAATTTCCCAGATGGATTGAGGGTTCTATTACCTCCTCTTGCTTCTTTCTAGGTTTTCTTGTTTGTTTGCGTGTGTGTGTTTTAAATAGGGATTGAACTCAAGACCTTGTGCTTGTTAGGAAGGCACTTAAGCCAGCTGAGCTACCTCCCTGGCCCTTTTTTCTAGTTCTTTTTCAGGTCTTGTGCTCCTCTACATCTTCTAACTTTCAGTTCACCCTTTGAAATTCTACCCAACACCTTTCCTTCCAGCCCACTTTTCCTTCCTTCTTTCCTTGTCTAAAAATTCTCTCCACTTTGTCAAGTATTGCACCCCATGGAATTCTTTAGGACAGAATCCTTCTCTTCTCAGAATTCCCTAGTGGTGGCTTGGGCTGCACCTCTGTAGTAGAACGTGAACTTAGCATGTGCAGGGTCTTGATCCCCAGCACTAAAAAACGAAAAGAATGTCTTGGTGAATAAAATTCTCTACCTCCTTCTACAACACAATAATAAGGCACCAACACATTTATTTTTTAAATACCATGGAGTGTACAACCCAATTATTTTATTTACAATCTTGTTTTCTTTTTCATAACATTAAGAGATGAATGTGAAAAAGGTAAAGTATGTACAGGGAGACTGAGTGATGGAATAAATGAGACATTTCACATTAAAGGAGGAGTTCATTTTGGCTTTTGTTCTCAAAGGTATCATTCCATGGTCTGGTAGCCCATGGCTTCAGCCTGTGGTGACAGAGCTTACCATGCCAGAAACCTTAGTGGAAGAGCATGTGGTGAAGGAGAACTGCTCTTCAACAGCCAGGAAACAATGAGAGAGACAGAGGAGGGAGTTGAGGTGGCCCTTCAAGGCCATGACCCTGGTGATCTGACTTCCCCCCACTAGGTCCCACCTCTTACAGGTCCCTCTACCACCCAATAGCACCACAGCCTGGAGACCAAGCCTTCAACATGTAAGCCTTGTAAGATTTTTCCAGATCCAACCCATAGCAGAATATTTGGTGCTCTTCCAGTATGGAGATTTAACCAGGATCCCACACATGCTAGATAAAGGCTTTGCCACTAAGCTCTATCCTCAACCCTTTTTATTTTACTTCAAGACAGGCTCCTATTTTCAGTCCTTGAGTCTCACACTTTAGTAGCTGGGTTCACAGGCCCACTCTATTATACATGGTGCACAGAATGTTCTTAAGGATAGAGTAGTGGCAATAACAAAGGCATTTTTAAGAAAAAAAAATCAAAAAGTAGATATAGTTGAATATTGAATTTGCCGTGTGGGCATTTGGGTTGAACAGCTATCTACTTAAAAGAAAAACAGTACTTATACATTGCATTAAAATGCCTACAGGAAAAATAACTGTGGAAACATTGCTGTTCTGTAGCCTCCAGCTCCTAAACTTCTTTTTCCTAATAAAACAATTATCACTGTGTGGGATTCAAACCTCCTCTATTTCTCAACTTATTGCTGTGTAAAACAGAGAAAATAAGGATGTCCATGTGGAATCCAGTGGGAGCTGTTTTCCACCTTACTGAGAAAACAGAAGCATCCGAGAACACCACGCTGCTTCCCTTACAAGGACCCAGGGGCTGCGGGTGTCCTTCCTCCTGCACACTGCGCATTGCCCTCCCCCACCACCCCCAGGAGGCTGCCTGCCTATTGCTACCATTCCAGCCCTGTGTGCTTGCTTCCTTTCCTAGGAGACCATTCCGATCAACACACAACGTGCTGTAATTATCCACACAAGTTGTACAAACTACAACTTTTTAAAGCATCTCTCCATCCCACTTAATCCACCAGCTCTCATTTCACCTCTTCACTTAAGGATGCAGTCGTATTTGCTGTCTCCGGCTCTTTTCACCTTCTGAGAACCCACTCCACACCAGCCGTCATCTGCCCTGGCACCAGAGGTGCTCTGGTCGCCCTCACTGTGGACTTCCACACTGCTGAGACCACTGTCCACTTTCCAGCCCTCATCTTACTGGATCAGTCAGGATAAGTTAGCTCTGTCTGTTTCTCTATCCTTCACTCTCCTGACTCAGATTCCCATACACAGGCTCCCACTAAGGAAATATAACACCATGGGTAAACTGATAGCAAAAATGAAGTGTTCTGAGAAAAAAAATAGGCACCAATGAAAATAATTCCGAAGTTGTCCAGGAGCTCCTTGACTATAAGAATGATATTAAAATCTACAACAATGAAAAACAACAAGTTAGAACACTATGTGTTGACTTAAATATCTACCTACAGATATAACTATAAAGATATAACTATAGGGCTGGTGAGATGGTTCAGGGGTCTAAAGCGCATGCATCCGAAAGTTTAGGCCACCGCAGGGACCGCAGCTCGATCCCAGGCACCACGTGCTCCCCCACCCCCAGAAGGCTGAGCCAGCCATAACACAAACAAATAAATGAGGTTTAACAAAATAAAATAAACTTTAAAAAAAAAAAGATATAACTATAAAAGTAACATATTGTATTATCTTACTTTTTAAAAAATCATTTAAATAATGACATAGTTTGTGAGCATAAAGAACATGTTTCAAGGGGACTTAAGAGATCTTGAACTTGAATTGTCAATGCTAATATTGTTTGACTTATAAAATTATGAATTTATGATTTTCATAACTTTTTACCAGTAAGATGTTTTAAATTTTTAATGTGTTCTTTGAATATTAAAGTTGATCACTGTAGTTCGAGTGCAGGATCCTGAGTTCAATCCCTGGTACCGCAAAAATAAAAAAAAAAGATAAAATAAAATTGTAATAAAGGGCTGGGAGATAGTTCGACAGTCTAATCACCTGTCTGGACAAGGGCCTAGTTTTGATCCCTGGTATAGCATGCTGTGCTGGCCCCAGACCCTGAGTGCACCAAGCCAGCCACCGAAGCCAGGCATGGTGGCGCATGTCTGTAATCCTAGCACTAGGGAGACTGAGACAAGAGGATCAGTATGAGTCTTAACTGTGTATCAAATAAATAAATCTTTTTTTAATTCCAATGAAATCATAACATAAGCATTGGGCTGCTCCTATTTTTTTCTTTTAATGTACTTGGTACAGGGTTTCGCTACACAGCTCAAACTCATAGCGATCCTCCTGTTTCAGCCTTCACAGCCCTGGGACCACAGGAGTACACCACCACTCCAGGTCATGGTGGCCAGCTAGGTGCACCCTGAGCAGGGCTGGTATGGCATGTGGTACCAGGAATCTAACCCGGGTACTTATGCTTGTCTAAGTAGGCACTTAGTGCACTGAGATACATCCCTGGCCCTGATGCTTCTGAATTTTTGATATAGTTTATTCTTAAAATGTGACATTAAATTTTTTAATGTTGTTTAAATTTATTTATTTGGTACAGCATCTCACTATGCAGCTCAGACTCATAGTGATCCTCCTATCTCAGCCATCCCATTACTCAGATTACAGGCATGTACCACCATGCCCAATTTCAGTGGCTGGCACTGTGCCCAGGGTTTTGTCCAGCACAGCATGCAGTACCAGGGATCAAACTTTAGTCCTTGAGTTTGCCAGCCAGACTCTTAGACTACCAAGCTATCTCCCTAGCCCTAACACTAAATTGTTAAATGATTGACCAACAACAAGAAAATAAAGCCTTTGAACAACCTCTATGTTTTGCTTTCATTGCTTATACAACTCAAAATATATTTTGAAATACTTTTAAGTTTAGTATACAAGTACATCCGAATTGCTAAATATGTATTCTTTGGAAAAATAAAGCACCATCTTTGATAACAAAGCACCATCTCTTAATTTGGTTGCAATAGAGGGTAGCCCATCTAGTAGAATTCTATTAATTTAGAGGATTCTGTTCATTTTAATTTATCCCCTGACATACCCAGGGCTATGATAGGATAAACACAACAAATGAGTACATTCACACATTAAAGTCAGCCTCAGAGAATCACAGCCAACGCTACCTCGTTCAGAATCTCTGTCTCTTTAGCAACAAAATAGTAAACTAGTGCCAGAACTACCTAATTCTTTCCACATTTTTAAAACACACACACAGAAGTTTCCTTATCCAAGGTTCCATTTTCTATAGCTTTAGTTACCAGCAGTCAACTGTGATCCAAGAATCTGTTCTTGGAAAAATGCCAGAAATACGCAATTCATAAGTTTCTAATTGCTTCATAGCATAATGAACTCTTACCTTTGCCCTCTGTCCTGCTCACTGTCTCTTGATCCTGCTTCACATAGGAATCAGCTGTCTTCCAGTGTGTCCACAGTGTATGCACTACCCACCTGGTAGTCACTCAGCAGCCATCTTTATTGTCAGACTGAACGTCATGACATCCCAAAGCTTGTTACAGGATTTGGCACTACCTGTGGCTGCAGGCATCCTGTGGGGTCTTGGAACATTATCCCCACAGTAATGGGGTTGGGAAATTACCATGTGTTTTTCACCTGCTGTGTTAATTCTTGAGATTCATCACAAGTTTTGTTCCAAGTAATTCAGACACTATATTAAAGAAATTAAATTTTGGACAAATTTGTGACCCATTTATATCTATAGGTGCTATAAAACTGAAATCTCCAGGCTAATGAAGACACTGTGAAAAGTCTTTTTTTAATTAATAAAACATATGAGACATTCTTGGGTATTTAGATTAATGACATCATTTAACTTCTGATTTTTAAATTATTCATAATACTAATGGAAAAATCTTACTGAGCACTAATGCAATAGCACTGAATTTGCCAAGAAAAATAACTTTCAATAAAGTTTATGCCACCTAGAAGCATTGTATAATCAAATTTTTAAAGTAAGAAATTAATTTAAAATAACCATTGAGAAAGCAACATCGACAATGCAGAAATGGGGCATAAAATATCAGTTTTTAAACAAATAGGGAGCAACTACAGGGTGCCCTTTGACAATGTGGCAGTGAAGAAATATGTATTAAAGATAAGATTATCCATAACTCCCAAAAATATGTACAAGATTTAGCTACTGACTTTGTGTGTATGTGTGTGTGTGTGTGTGTGTGTGTGTGTGTATGTGGATTTGTTACTCTAGCACAAGTGCATGAAAAATCTATCCTGAGAAATTGAGTGTAACACCAAAGATACCATCTTGCAATTTGTCACAGTTATCGATAAGCTCATATAGTTACTACTGTACGTAAAGTCAATCAAAAGTAATATTGTAGAAAAGAGTATAAAATAGCATCCATTTAGCACTTTCGAATGGCTTCAGTTTTAGATTAAAAGGTACCAAAAATCATTTACAAACAAGGAAAACAGACTCGCGTTTTGGAGCAGTGGCTCTCCAAGCATGTTCCCTGCCCGGCAGTAGTGGCAGCTATCACTTCAACTTCCTGGTGCGTGATGGTGCATACTTATAATCCCAGTGCTGTGAGAGGCTGAGGCAGAAGGATTGCAAATCCAAGCCCAGCCAGACAAACTTAGCAAGATCCTGCCTTTAAATATGTACCCCCCAAAAAATATGTACCCTCAAAAAATAAAAATAAATACATACCCATATTTATATATACTCTGTATACGTGAAAACAAGCATGGCTAATACCATCACCTGTTTTCAGGAGCTGTCTGGTGATTCTGAAGCACACTCCAGTCCATGGGGTACATGAAGACAAATCAAAACTACCTCATGAACCTCTGCTCTAAAAGAAGAAGAAAGAAGAGTTAGCGCCTCATGGCACAGAATCTTAAACAGTGAATACAAATAAAAACTGAAGAAATTACTGACATGCTTAATGCCAGATAATATGAAAAACCACTATTGCCTGGGCAGATTAGCGTCTTTATTTTGTTGATTATAGATTTGAACTTTCAAGGTTTGTTCATGCAATGAATGTTTTATTTCATCAAAAAGAACACTACCTGGATAATGATAAGGAGATACGCAAATATTCGTCTGCCTAAGTTACCTGTTTCACAAGGTCTTATGGGAAGGCAATGCTCTTCAATGGGCACTTTCCCCAATTTGGGGTTCATCTCCCTAATCATGCTGCTGGATGATGCTTTTCTTCAGTGTCTCTTTCAAACCAATGATCGCAATTCCTCCGTTGAGTCTCCCCCAAACTGAGGGACAATTCCTTATAGTTAACTGTGACAGCTCTTCTAATGTCCAACCGT
>PVKN010010451.1:0-22635 GCA_004027915.1 Capromys pilorides
GTATTCTAATATCCTATAACTCAGTGGTTTCCCAAATTTTCTGTTCAAGGACAGTATGTGACCACAGAAGAAAGGGATAAATGAAATATAGTGTGTCTAAGGAGAGTCACCTAGAGAGAAAACATTCTCTCAGGCTTTCGCAGAGAGCAAACTGGTCAAGCAATGGCCACGACTCATCTCGATGGCTGACACTGACAACAGTTCTACAAATCACTGTATATGGTTCCAAAGTTAATCCTGAGGGGACTTGACCTTGGAAGATATAAACGTTAAATGTTTTGTTACATAGGTCTTGCTTTAACTTGCCCTTAACCACTCAGCAGAAAAGTTTAACTATGAGGCACAAAATGCAAAGCTAGACTAGCATGCTGAGCTGTAAAAAGCTTAAATCAACAGCCTCCAACATTGCCAATTTCACGGGTAACCCACTGCAATTATGGAAACATTGAACTATGTATACAACTACTTCCTATTAGTTCAAAGAGAAGAATTTTTTTTTCTTTCTTTACCAATATCAATTAGAAAACTTATCACATCTACACTCTGTGCTCTGTATAATCACTATGAGGACAACAAGCATTGTGTCAATTATTGCGAATGTACCACTAATGTGCTTTGAAACTGTCATATTGATATTTCTTATTAAAAGTAAAAAAAAAAAAAAAACAGAGAGCACATCCTGGCTGCATGACACAAGCCAAGTAACTGAGCCTCCTAGTGTTTATTTCCTCAACTTGAAAACTGAGTGAATAATCACATTTATCTCATATGGTGATTTTGTCAAAATTGAATGAGTTGGCTCACTTATCAGAGTTCAGTGATTGCCCACTGTTCATATGTGTTCTAGAAAGGCTACTGGACTCCAAACAACCTCCCCCAGTTTATTAGGCACCTGAAATTCCACCTTGGGAAAATTATTCCCTGGACTGTGTATCATTGGGTTCCACACTCTCTACCCTTATTGAAAGACAAAATTGTTTTACAATGCAAAAAATGATCAATAAATCGCATGCTTATCATTCTGAGACTGTCCACCACAATCACATCCAAGAATAAGGTTCCAATAAATCTCCTCCTTATGTTTTCTCTTCCTTTTACCCCTTTCAAATTCATGGCCACTTTTCTTGAACCCAGTGTTCCCTACTACTTGTTATTTCTCTCTGTTCACAGATTTGACATCCCAAACTCACAGGTCCAAAAGTCAGCTTCTCACATCATCCCCCACACTCAAAACTGTTACCCTGAGCACAGCTCTCACCCAGCGTCTCTGAAGGCACTGACATCTCAAACGTGAGTCGGAGGCTGAAATGGGGCAGGATCTCCTAGCCTCATCTGCATGTAGTAAGTCATTAAAGTCACCCAGTTCTTTCTGAACTGTTTTTTGTTTTAAGTGAATCTGTGTGCCATTTGTATTACTTCTGAAAAATATTCAATATCATTGGTCATTTGAGAAACGCAAATGAGAATAACACTGAGATTTCATCTCAACCCAGGAAGAATGGCTAAAATCAAGACGTCATCCAAAAACAAAGGTTGGAGAGGTGGAGGGAGAAAAAGGAACCTTCTGCATTATTGGTAGGAGTGCAGACTGGTGCAAGCACTAGAGAAATCAGTATTGAGATTTTCTACAAAGATAGGATTGGAGTTCCCATTCAAGCCAAATATTCCCCTCCTGGGTATTTTTCCAGAAGAACTGAAAATCTTGTACCACAGTGATATATGTGCACCCAAGTTTATAGCAGCACAATTTGTCATAGCTAAATCCTGGAAATAAGCCAAGTGCCCACCAACTGAAGAACACAGAAAAAAAGATGTGGTATTTTTACAAAATGGAGTATTATTCATCTATAAAACAGGATAAATTTGACTCTTTTGTTGGTAAATGAATGCAACTAGAGAACATACTCTTAAGTGAAATAAATCAGACCCACATGTGTCTCCTTAATTTTTATACATTTCTTTCTTTTTTTCTTCTAATTTTATATGCATATATGTGGTAATATGAATAACTGATTGGAAGGTAACACTATGCATTACAAAAAATACTGTGAAATTCATACTACTTTAAGTGAAATTTTGTATCACTTTTAATTTTTTCTGTTTTATTCTAATTTGTACTCTCTTTAATTTTTTTTAGTTAAATGCATCTGCTTCTCATTTTACTTTTTCTCCCTCCCTCTGATTTTCCCTTCATCATAGTCTTATGCCACTCCCTTGGGCTTTTACAATAAATAAATAGCTGGTGTCCCCAATTTTTATTTATCCCTCTTTCAATCTAACATGCATGTGCCTCAAACTTTGAACATACTTTTTTTATTCAAAGTAATGTCCTAACTCTCCATTGTCTGTTGAAATTAATAAGCTCAATATTCAGGTCAGAACTAAATTTCCAGACTCTGAATTAACTGTTCTCTGTCTCCAGGCAATGTTTGCTTGTTTGTTTGTTTGTTTGTTTGTTTTGCAGTACTGGGGATTGAACTCAGATCCCTGCACTTACCAGGCAGGTGCTTATTCTACTGAGCTATCTCCACAGCCCCTCTATCTCCAGTCAACATTCAAGTTGAAATAAGATCCTTTCTGTGTCCATGCCATCTGTGCCCACAGTTGGTTTAGGTCATTTGTTTATTTAAATTCCATGCCCTGCACAAGCTACTTAATCTCCCTGACCTCAAGAGTAACCAGAAATTGTAAAGCACATTGGTATAAGAGGCATTAGGAGATGCCAGAGAGCCACAATAATGTAACGAAAGAAAATACCACTCCTTAAATGGCACCCATACATTTATAAGGTGAGCAAAATTGTAATTCCCTATAGGGAGTGTTCCTTGATTCTTCTCAATAAAATAGCCTGCCTTCCTGCCTTCTCCTTTCTCTGGATTTCTTTTTTCCTTTCACAAAACAAACATCTGTGTCAACTGCCAGGTCAGTGTGGGAACCACGAACAGAAGACATAACAGTGTTACCCGACAGAAACACAGACACCAGTGGGCGAGACAGAGGGTATGAAAATAGAGGTACAGGTAAGTGTCAAACACTCACGCAAGAAGTGCTGCCTGACAAACTCAGGAAATCCTGCGAGCAACAGCAAACTGAGAGCTGAACTGTGGGCCATGAGAAGGCTCTTCCCAGGTTGCAGGGTGGCTCCCCACAGGGGTGATCAGCTCCAGAGAGCCAGACTCCTTCCAGTGCTGTTACTTACAGTGTAGTGTGGAGAGCGCCGAAGCCAGCTCACTGTAGGCATCATAAGGAGCTGAAGCCTGAAACACTCTGGTATGAAGTCCTGAGAAAAACAGACTTCAAACAAATGCCATGGATTGCTCTTTTCCTTGCGCTATGATAACAACGGTACCCTTTGGAGTCATACACACCCACCCACCATAAAGCTTCAGGTAAAGGCACTGGAAGAAAGCAGATGAGGTGATAAAAGCAAGGGGTGGTAATAATATATTCTTGAATTTTGAATGTTGAAATTATGGTTAGCATAAATTAGAATCCTGAGAAACTATAACAATAATGCAGAGTATGTTTTTACGTGGAACTTCATTCATGGGAGAAATAAAATTATATTCAGATATATAGAATCTTGTTTTCAGTTCACCTTTTAAAGTTTTTGTACACATGTACATAGAAAAATTTCTTGATTAAGTCTCACAATGTTAGTGACAGTTATAAATAGGCAGTGGGAATTTGCATGATTTATAGAGAATGAGAGATTTCCTGGTTTTCCTAAATGAGTGTACATTTCATGTGTAAGTTTTTAAAAGCACTATCACTTCCTTTTCCTTAAGGCAAGTAGCCAAAACCAGACTGGAATTCTAACTCAGTGACCTGAAGCCCTGAGAAGAGAAGGCTCTGACCTCAGGGCAGGAGGTGGTGACCTGGCCCAGGGCTCTTTCCAGGGTGCCAGACCTTGGTCTGGGCAGACCTCTAGCAGCAAGGCCACCCGGGGAGCCCAGGAACTGAGGCCAAGTCCTCTCTGGCCCTGGCAGCATTAGGTTAGGGAATCACAGACCCAGTCGTGAGAATCTAGAAGCACGGAGGAAAGGGAATAAAGACAAAGTGGGCAGCCCTCCTGGGAGGTCTGGCATGGCCATAGCCAAATCAGGCCCTGTGACCACCAACCTGGCCAGATGTGGCCCTCCCTGCCTATGGGCTGGAAGGTTCTGAAAAGCAGAGGTTCATTCAGGGCTCCCTGTGATGCAAGGGGAAACTCAAGGGACAGGATGACAGAAAAGATCCCCAAGGCACATATTAATTGCTCTAAAGGGACCCCAAATCATTCTCTAAAAATAATGACATGCTGCTTTAATAACTGCAAAAATACATAGTGCTTCCAAAGTTAATATAATTAAAAGAGAGTTGTCTCCGACTCCATGTTTGGAATGTATTCTGTTTTCTGTACCCAAGACAACACTATCATCCTGTGCCATGCAGTTGTTTAGCAAATGTCATTATGAATAAATAATAATATATGGGAAGCTACTCTTTTACGTAAAATTACATGTATAATGCAGCTGATACTGGGGATGGAAAAACTTTTCAGCGGTCCTATATCATAGTCTGTAAACCATGAACATTGAATTAACCCAATAAAAGTGACAATTCTGACCCTGGGCTATAGCCATTACTCTAAGGTTACAGCTTGTAAGCCAACCAAAATTGCTCTCCATGTGGCACTTTACTGAAATACTTATCATCTGGAAACCGTATGTAGTGCATATTCTTAATAAATAATAACACATTTTATTTTGGTTTACTGAAAATTAACAGGGCATTTGGGAAATGGCTGTTATTGTGGGAGCCTGTTTCACATTTGCCTTGGCAGTACAATAGCTCTCTAAGCGGAAAACAGGAGAGCCAATGGCTGCAGAGTGTGGTTGTTTTTTTTTTTTTCCTCTGCAGTTTGTATACCAAAAAAGCCATGCAGCTGGTAACATTGATGACATCCCATATACTCAGAAGAGATGAGAGAAATAAAGCATCATTGTAATGGGCTTACCCATACCAAATTGTCATTTCAAGTTGATTCCTTTTGCATTCAGATCCAGGAAATCTACTTCTTTGTAACTGTATTCCAATCTGTAGTCCAAACGGCCTGCAAAGTTTCATTCATGATTTGTCTCAGACAGCATTGTGAAGGTGCTGATCTCACAGGCAGAGTGGCTCGTCCTGTCACAGAGCCACTCTCTCCTTGGTTCTGTGCACCATTCTGCAATAGCCTTGGTGCCTCGGCATTCCTCCTGACCTTCTGTCATGCCCAGACCCCACAGTGCAGGGCTCAGCCTCAGCTGAGTGGATCTAGTTGAACAGAAATCAGTTAATACAATTAGAGACAGAAGAGCAGGGGCAAGCTTGAGAGAGGAGAGCAAAGCTAAGACGAAGAAGACAAAGAAAAGTCAAGTCTTAATAGTTTTCTGGTTTTACTGGGTGCTTTATCCTCTTCCCCTTGGGATCTTACAGTGCAGTAACAGGGGTAACCGGAGCCACACTCTGGACAGCGCTTGCCTAGCGTGTCTGCCACCAAATCCTACTCCCTGGCCTTTCATCCCTTGCAGCTTGCCAGCCTCTCTCCACCCCCGTTTTGATGCTGAGATGCTACAAATGGTTTCATTTTCATGGTAACAGAAAACCATCTCCAAATGGTTCCCTGTGTTTCTGCTGATCTTTGTTTTCCATTTTAGTGTTAAGTGTGCGTTACCTTGCCTTCATTTAGCCTCAGTTCTGTGGGTGTTTGGAGGCTCGCATTGAAAAGCCATACAAGTATTCTTAATCAATGATGGATTTTGTATAGCCTGGATTCAGGAGAGCTTGCTTTTTTCAGTGTAATCCCCTCTTTTCCACATGGCTGGTGCTTGAACATTAATCTTCCTACCGTCTACCTTCAACACCCAAGTTCTTCCCTTGGACTCCACCACCCTACAAGCATGTAGACCCTCAAGTCCAAGACCCTCAATGACTGCCCTCATTCTTACTTTCTTCTTGGATTATTATTCCTCCTCACCAGCCTGTCACTTCTCAGTGACCTCTTCCTCCAATACAACCTACTATACTACAAGAACACAGTCCCTGGAAAGTACAAAAATCCCACACCACAGGTCTTCTCACAATCTGAGTCGACTTCCATTTCTATAGGATTTAATCTACACTTGCAGCCAAGCACAGAGTTTAAAACAAGTGCTCTGGAGACAAACTGAGTTCAATGCTCAGCTCTACCAATCGTATGTTGGATAACTTGGAGTGGCACCTCAGTTTTTTTAGCTGTAAAATAGGCTGCCTATGCCATGAGGTTAGTACAATGAATGAGTTACTACTAGTAAATGGCAGAAAATAGTGACCTTTACATATCTTTTGCTACATATTTAACAAAAACAACTCCATGCATAACATTGAGGCTCCCAAACCTATACTGTTGTTCACTTTTTTTCACAGCTTTCATTACTCAGGATCACACCTTTCACACCCATCAACACGTCAGGTTAGTTGTCATGTATTTTTGCACATATGTTTGTTTTACTCTAAATATCATCCTCATTACTTATCCTTGTCATTATTCTCCCTTTGGGAAAATTCTACTCAACTGTTTGTTTATCACATATATCTTTAAACCAGTATACACTTCATTGTTACATAATTTATTATTTCCACCTACCTTAAGAACTGGAGCTGTGAGGACTCCTTTGTGTTTGTATCTGTGATCTCCCATTCTGGAATAGTGCATGGGAAGTTATTAAATATTTAAGAAATGATTGATGTTGAGAAGAAGAAAGGAAAGGAGGGAGACAGAGAAGGGAAATTAGACCTGTGACCAATATTCTCTGTACCGTGCTGGGTGCTAAAAGTCTGCATGGATTAATTCAGTTCTAACAACAGCCATAAGAAATATATACTAATATTATCCTCACTTTATAGCAAAAAATAAAACTGAGAAGCAGAGGTTGTCTGAGTCTTCCAACATAAACTTCACTCTGGACTCTGTGCCTCTCAGCAAGTAACTCCCACTGGCAGCAAACACATGCTCCATCTCACTTTCTAGTTATCACTAACGCAGATTCACTGAGAAGTTCCTTCTACTGAAAGAGAAGTTCCTTATAGACCTAAGGAGAGGTAACTTACAGTAACGTGCAGCTGAAGGAGACAGAACAGGAAAAACAGGCTGATGAGTAGGCATTCAGATCTCCGCTGTAGGTCCCACCAACAGATTTTCTTTGAGCAAATCTTTTAACTACTCCCAGGCTGTTCTCCTTGCTGTAAAATGCCCATAACAATGCCAGCTGTCGCCTTCTCAAGTCACAATGAGTATGAGGGATATAAAGCATGTGGAGCTACAATGGCTGTGATTTGAGGATGCTAGGTGCTTCAATACCACAGAGTTAGACTAGCCGGATTGTTAGCTTCCTGGCTTGGGAAAGAAAGTTAATAAATTATGCCGTCCATTCGTGGTGGTTTTAAAGTGTTGTCTTAGCACTCTTTTGTAATAAATCTATTTGGTTTGGCTAAGTAAGAGATTTGCTTCAAGGAAAATATTTTATGCATGTTTCAAACAAAAGCATTAGGAAATCTTGAGGGAGAGACCAGAATCTCCTGAAAGAATAAGAAGCAAAGAAAATATAATTGACCATAAAAGAGCAAAATGCTTCCTTTTGTACCATACAAATAACGCAAAATTTCTTTCAAAATCAAAACATCAGTGAATTAGTGTTTTGGAGTTTGCAGCTCAGGATTTGAGAAAATGCAACTTGCATTAATTCAGCAATTCTTTTACAACAGTGAGTGTAGAAGACTGAAAGGAAATCTTGAAACTTGGAGGAAGGATTGTGAGAGTTTCATGTTAATCTTAATTTAATTTTAAATACCTAATCACATTTGTAACTGAAGAAGCTCTGAATATAGGAAAAATGAGACTTTCTAAAATTGAACTTTTGTTTGACAGACTTTAACCTGCATATTTTTCTTTTGGTTTTCTGACACTTCTGCAGTACATGATCAAAGACCAGCCCATCTCACACTCAACATTTAGAAGCAGTTAGAAGAAGCAACTTAATTTATGACCATGAAGACCAAGGACATTTTTCATATGATATAATTAAAAGTAGGTCAGTGAGAGAAAGGTGTAAGAGAAAGGGAGGTTGTCTAAATATTACACTGATAAATGACAAATCCACCTTGAAACAATTTTTCCACTTTTGTCTTTATTTAGCCATGTCCTTCATTTTCACACTTAAAGAAAACTCACTTTCCGAGGTTCCAGATATTCTAGGCGTTCTCTTGTTGGTGTGCCAAATATTGTAGATTTTCATGGTAACTGATCTATGGTAACATAGTTTCCTCTACAGTCAAAAGGCCAGCAGGTCTCCTGCCTTTCCGTGGTACTCTGAAGCACTCTCTCCTCTTCCTCTCTTGGCGGGGTCCCACTGATAACCCGCTAGGTCCTGCTAGCTGTGTGCATGTGCAGAAAACTCCATGCTACAGATCAGAGAGTAATGGGATTCTGTCGTTGAAACCCAGCTGGGCATACCGAATTGAGAAAAAAATAATAAACAGAACTAATATCAAACATTGGGGGAAAGCCACAACTCTGTAAGCTTAGGGTTCTCCATCTATCTCTAATGTGCTTTGTGGTAGACAAAGCAAGGCCAAGTATGAACTAAGGGAATAGAATAGCAAGAAAAAAAATAAGTGAAGGAAATAATAGGAATGTCTCATTCTGTTCCAGAAAGTCACTCTTGTGAAATTCACAGGGCTTTAAGAAGAATGCTTTGTGTGCTTAGCTTGGGTTGGCTGAGCTACATGGGGGGAATAAGCAACTAATTGCACAAAACTCTACCAAGTGTTTGGCAGCCTGACATGATTTTCCCTTCATTTTCCCACACCCACCTCTTCCTGCAGCCAGTTTCAGCCCTCCACCTCCACTAATCTCCTTGAGCTCCTTTCTGCGATGGACAACGACATCCGCCGTCCGGGCTGAGCGTGGGGCTGCTTGGAAACAACACCCAGGCTTCACTGTAATTGATCACCTTCCTGCCAACACTTCGCTCTTTGGCAAAGCTTGCCCGAGGTGTGGCTAGGAGCCCTGTCAGAGGACTGTAAATGCTAACGCCTACTGGATGGACGGGTAGACTACCTCCAACAAACCGAATTCTCCAGCAGGCCATTAATCAGTTGCAACTGTTTCTACAACTGACAAGTAAAGAAAGACATTTTTAAGTGAATGGTTCTGTTGTACCTGTCTTTCAACACTTTATGCTTTGAGTCTTCTGTGTTTGGTAGGGTTGATGTGGCATTTGATGGTCTTCTGACCACAAATGCCTGAAGTGCCTGTCTTTGAAATAATTTAGGCCCTTTTTCCTAGCAAGCTGCAGAAAGCACAATTATACGATGTGCCTAAGGGATAGATCTTAATGGGCATATAAAAATAACTATTTCTCCACAAATATCATCTTTTCTACATAACTCATTGAGTCTTGGGGAATAACTGTAAAGTTTGTCATGATCACACTGTCTAAGAGGCTTTATTTTCCCACTTCAGAGGAATTTTACACCCAAAGAGTACCCAGTTCCACATAACACTCCCAATTAATTCTTTTCTTGTGTTTGTAATCTTTCCTGAGCTCTTAGAACCAAGTATACATGTCCGGATTTGGCAGCAAAAATCTGAGATGTGGCCCATGCCTGTCTCTCCCCAACAGCTACAACCTTCTGTGAGGAATCTTGATTCTAGACTCAAATTAGGCCTAGGCCTTGCTACCATGAGGCCTCTCACAGATGGAACCGCCTTCCCTGACAGGAATGCCCGCTGTCTTCCAGTTTACCTGGAGATCAAATGATCACTTTCAGCCAGCATTTCCTTCCTCCGTACTGCAAGTGAACTTCTTCCCTCAGTTCTCTGCTGGTGATCCACCACAGGTCACATTTGTCAGACCTTCCTTCCGTCCCCTGGAAGGAGATCTCTTGAGTACAGGAACTCTGCCCGCTCTGTTCAGTGCCGCCTTCCTAGCACTTCACCAATGCCTTGCCTGCACTGTGCCCTATGTTCACGCGCTGGAACCACCGTACCAATGCCACAAGTTGAGTTGAAGAAAGGCTAGAAGTTCAAGATCAAAATACCCTCAAGGTTGGATCCCAGTGAGGTCCCTTTCCCTGAGGTATCCTTGCTAGTCTTCATGCATCCTTATCTCTGCATATGCACATAGGAAAAAGAGAGAGAGACAGAGCTATTTGATGTCTATCTCTTTTCAAATAAAGTTAGTAGTGCTGTGGGATTAAGACACCACTGTCATGATTTAAAAATTTAAATTATCTCTCTAGAAGTTCTATATTCAAACACAATCATATTTTGAGATAGGGCTTTAACATACGAATTTGTAGAGGCTCCCATGTTGTACATCAGAGGCCCTCAGTGCATGTTTGTGGAGTGAATGGTTAAAATAAAGGAATGGTTTCTTATTCCAAGATTTTTTCCTACTGAAAAGATTGCTAGTTTATGAAGGAATGAACCGGATCTTTCTTTTCCCTCACTACCTTCAGTGATAAGTGGCGCATAGCGCACACAGTCCACACTCAGTTCACACTTGCTGGATGGAACTTCAGTTCAAACTTCAAGGCGAGGAAGTTCTATGCAAACAGACAGAGGTATGTAAGAGTGTGTGTGTGTGTGTGTGTGTGTGTGTGTGTGTGTGTGTTCATTGCAAACAAATATAATGTAATCACTTCCTGTGATCATACTAGAAACCAGCTCTAACTTCCTAGGCAGGCAGCTAACAAGCAAGCTCCAGCTTAAAAATCCATTACAGAAAAGAGGCAAATGAGTTGCTTGCAAATTCTGGGGCTTCTTAATTCTTTCCCTCTTTATAATGACAGTACTTCTCTGTGAAGTAATTTTCTTTTGATAAAAGGAGAGCAGGTTCCCTGACCCCAGAAAGAAATGAACGAGTGACTTCTCTACCTGATTCTTGACGAACGGCTCTCACATCTTGCTCCTCTGATCTCCAGCAGTGAAACAAATAGACTCTGAAAATAAACTTTTTTTAAGTGGTTGGAGAACCATGGAATTCCTGTAGAGTCAGATCTCCAGATAATTCTTCATTTTGCTTTTCTTCATGAGAACATTGAGACCCTGGAGTCCACACATACCACAGATCCACAACCCAGTCATGCAATCTGCTTAGCCTGCAGTGCCCAGCTCGGCAGCACAGTGAGCACCTCCTCCCCAGAGGCCCATTCACAGTGGCACTCTCCTGTCACCTGCCATTGTCATCGACACTCACAGCATCCTCCAGGACTCTGCTCAAATTTTCCACTTCCCTCAATGACTGGGGTTAGATAATTAGGAGTTGTGGGAAATGCTTCCCTTTAGCTAATCTGCATGCAATTCTGTCAGCTATTATAGAAGAGGCAAGTGAGTGAAGAGCAAGCTCACAGCATTCCATTAAATCAACCAAGACCAAAAATCCTGCTACGTCCTTCCCTTTCCCAGCCCTTCACTCAAGGTGTCCTTTGTGCAAAATTAGTCATCTCGTGAATGGCATCAAAATTCTACTGTGGTTGGTATCATAGCCTCAGCTTGGAAGAGTTCTTCCTGGATAGGTGTATATTTGTCCGTTCTCATCTTGCCCTGGCCTAGATTTTTCTCAAGAAAATGTATACTACAGACTAGCAATCAGCATACATTTCTAGAATGACAAGAAATGGATGAAGTTAATATAATCTGCAAAGCATGAAGCATAAAATGTTGTATTACATGAACATTTTGATATAATACTTTCTGAAACTGAACATTTATGAAAGGAATGGGGACACGGAAAGGAGCTGAGATCTCTATAATTGGCTCTCATTGGCAAGAAAAGCAAAGCTCAGTCTAACTTTGGGATCTACACTACTGACAGACAAAGCTTCACTCTACAGTCCTAAAACTTCACAAATGGTGAGGGAGTCTCCAGGTCCCGCCCGCCTTGACACACTTCCTGGCTCTTGGCCTGATCTCCAAGTCCCACTCTAGCTCAGGCAGTTTAGAGAGAACTTCCATGACAGCGCATCACCTGCAGTGCTTTCTGGAGGCTAAGAGCCTTCTCCAACTCTGAAAACTGTTCAGTGTCTCTTTATAAAACATCTATTTTTTTTTTTTTTATTTTAAAGAGTGAAACAGGGCCGGCAAGATAGCTTAGTAGCCTTAGCACTTGCTTAGGCAAGCACAGACTGGGGTTCAATCCTCCCTGGCACCACATGCTGCTCCAATCCCAACCCCTGGAGCACTGAGTCTGCCACCAAGACTGGGTAGGATGGGGCATAACTGTAATCCCAGTGCTGGGAAGGATAAAAACAGAAGAATCACTATGAGTCCAAGCTGCAAGACCCTGTACCAAATATATTTTTTTAAAAAGAACAAAAAACATAACAAGAACAAAGACAAAAATAAAGCACCATAAAACAATAATAAAAATGGTATATAATTTCAAAAGAAGAATAGGAAACTACCAACGGTTGTCATATTACACAGCTATCAACTTTGTTGCTCAGACTACCAGATACAGGCATGTAATGTTGATCAAACTATTAAAGCATTCAGGGTTTATGGAAACTTTTCCTTTCCATAAACCTTGAAAATTTTTTTGTCCTTTTATTTTTCTTAATTTAAAGAGAAAATAAAAATAATAGATAAGACATTGGTAAAATACACGTTTTTAAATATCAAAAACAAAAACAAGATGAAAAGTATTCAATAGTAAGAATTGGGCTGGGGAGATAGCTGGGTTACAGGGAACCCTTTCTGGTTTTCCTCTTGGTCTGGGAAGTTTATATTTTTAGATCCATGCATAAGTTATTGGAAACCTGTCAAGTTAATTTCAATCTACCACTTCTAGTGCAACCGATGGTGAGAATAAAGACATAAACCATAGTTACAGTTACGAGAAGCCAAGGAGTCCTAAGTTCAGCCATGTTGATGGCTTTTCTGAACAAAGGCCTTGACTCAGGGCATTCAGTCATGAAGGAGGAGTGGCTTGAGGATGAATGACTGAGAACTGCAGAGATTAGGCAAGTACTGTGAGCTGGGCTAGGTAGGAGACTTGCATTTACCTCTATTATATGCAGAGAGAAGGATATGCAGAAAAAGTGATTTGTATTGTACTATTGAGATAGTATCTAATGTTTTTGAGTTCTGTTGTGTAATCTTTTAAGCCCTAGGAAGTCATAGCCTCTAACTCGAGGCTCAATCCCAGCTGACAGTGCGGAGCATTAGCTCTTTGTCCTGTCTCAATTTGGCTCATATTAAAGAGCAGCAAGTATGGGTTATCAGGAACATGCTCATGTTGCCTTCAAAAACTACCACCAGTACCTCAGCTAGACCTAAATGTATTGCTTAAAGCCAATTGAAAGGCTAACACAAAGTCCTAGCTAGCTCTGTACGCATCAATCAATACATGGAAATAGGGTCAGGCACAGCCAAAATGGAGGCAATTTTTCTTTCAAGGAGAGTTCAGGTGGTCCTCCATACTTGGTGGTCTAAGTGCCTGCCTGACAATCATAAGGATCTGGGCTTTATCCCTGGAACCACATGTTGTACTAGGGTTCCAGAACCGTGCCAGCCCTGAAACCCAACAAAGTAGTGCATGTCTGTTGTCTCAGCACTGGGGAATCTGACATGTTTAGTGAGACCCTATGTCAAATTAATAATTAATTAATTAATTAATTAAAATGCTTTAAAAATAGTAGGCATTATATTGCACATTGCTATCTTCTGTGTAGTTGCTCAGATTAAAAATACCAGTGTATAAAATTTGTAAAGGATAAAATTTTAAGGATTAGCTGCTACCTTCAAAAACTGAGAGAAATTAGTGATACAATCACGTTAGCAATCTTGTATATACACATACATGATTTTCCCCTTGCTCTTCTTCCTACCTTTTCTCTTTTCCTTTATCTCACATTCACTGGTGAAGGTATCTGCCACCCACATTCTCATCAAGTGACCCTCAGTCAGTGAGGAATACAAACCAGAGGGCAAATGCTTCTCCCTGTCCATCCTTGGATGGAACGTTCCATGGGACAATCTATTTGCTCATCAGAAGAATCCTGTAGGATTAAGCCCCAGCTGCCCATGGATAGAATCTTTTGATGGTAACCCCTCCTTTTGGCTTTTCCTCTTCCCTCTTTTCACTTTTCCCTGCCTTATTCCTGTTCCCAACTTGATACTTCAGGTTCTATCACTTAAGTTTGTGGTTTTGGTCGTTAGTAAACTTCTCTGTACCTTGGCTTCTTCATTTGGACTCTAGGGATCATACCAGCGCCTATGACATGGGGTGTAACAAGTTGGTACCTAAAAGACATTGATTAACACTGGGTACCATAAGAGCCTTGCAAATAGAAGGATATTCAAAGGAGAGCAAAGGCCAATGAGAAACCTCAGCACAGGAGAGCTCTTCACTCTGGGACAGAGTCCAGAGTTTAAGTAGAAGAACGTGAGACATGTACTTGGCTGTACAGCCTGGGGTTCAGTCAAGAGCAGAGCTCAGAGATTCTTCATTGTTACAAACTAGTCATTTCTTCACAAGGCAATGTGAAAGTGTTGCAAATGTTAAGCAGGAACATGATGCGATAAAATTTCTAGTTTCAGAAGATGATTCTGGAAGGTGTGTGGTCATGATTAGGAAGAGAGAACATACATCATGAAGAACAAAATAACCAATTTTATATCCATACCTGTGGCAGCTGAGTGGGGCTGTACAGATCAGGCTCTTCTCACTCTCCCTATTCCTCCTGCAGGAAGTAAATTACATCTCAAGCAAAGGCCAGTGGAGCTCTTTTGAATTTCAAGAAAGAAACAATGATTGGAGGCTGTGTGTTAATGTATCCTTTAGTGCTGAACAAATTGCCACAATGTTAGCCAATTAAATCCACACAGGATTATGACTATACAGTTTAGGAAGGGTCAGAAGTCTGAGATGGGCTTTGCTGGGCGAAAGCACGATATTGGCAAGGCCAGTTTCTTCTAGAGCCTCCAGATGGGAATTCGTTTCTTGACTTTTCCAGGGTCTGTGAGCAGCTTTCATTCCTCAGCCCATGACTGCCTTCCTTGCCACTCATGTTTTTAAACCTCACTCTGATTCAGAAACCCACTCTCTTGCCCTGCTCTCATTTACAACAACTCCTGCAGCCAGACTGGATCTACCGGGGCAACACAGAGAACTGGCCAGTCTCAAGATCCATGATTGCATCCCATCTGCAGGGTCCCTTTGGCAATGTAAAATGGCAGTATTTACAGGTTCCTGGAGTGAGTGAGCATGTGGACATTTTGGTGGGCATTATTCTGCCTACTGCAGGTTGCAAATGACAGATTGATGTTTCTGTGTGTCTCCTCAGTACTTCTGATGTCTTGAATTTCCACTGACCAATTCTCCCTAAGGCTCCATTGTGCATAAGGATTCTAAAAGGAGAGACAACAGCTCTTGAGTCAACCCAAGGGGAGATTATGAAAACAGACATCTGGTTAGGGTATGAGACAGAGGATGAGGGAGACATAAACTTTCCTCATTGCTTCTAAAGCCTTCTCCATCAGCTGCCACTGTTTAAGCATCGTTCTTGATACTTCCAGTAATTTTTTTTTCCATTATGCAGGCAGAAGATCCAATGCAAAGAAAAAGTAAAGACCTTTGTATTAAAGTCACAAACAATCCATGCAAAGGCAGGAAAGCTAGTGGCCCCATTTCTAACACTCCCCAAAGCATACCTACCTCTATCAAGTCTTGGTTCTTAAACATTTGAATTCATCCAGACCCTGCAGTGATATATGGGGAATACAGCCCCCTATCAGCAAAACTGCAACCATCATTTTAATTAAAATGAGCTTACAGTAACTGCTATGATTTTTCTCTCTGGTACCTGTACATCATTTAATAAAATCCTTGCTGGAACTTGCGATAGTCCGGTGTTCCATTCCAGGCCCCTTTCTCCCTCAGTTCATCATTTGATGGTTGGAAAAGATCTTGAAACTGGTCACTATAGGTTGAAATATCTGGAAGCCTGAAAAAAGAGAATGATACAAAGAAAACCTTTTTCATTCCCATGCTGATGTCAAGATATTTTTCAAATAAGTGAGTTTTCTGAGACATTGGATTAAATCAGCTCATCTTATCACTGTATTTCCCTGAACTATTTTTTCTTTTCTTGCCCACATTGTTAGAATAGAGCCTGAACTTTTCCCTACAGTGACAAACTAAGAGACCTGCTGAATCTGGTTTCCTTATTATGGCACCCACAAATCCATATTAATCACCGCGGCGTACCCTTGTACCTCCGTCACTTCTTTGATATCTCAGTAGAAGTTTCATTGTAGAACGAACTGTCTCTGTATGCATTACCCCCCAAGGTGGAGCTGGCATTCAGGAGCATGACAGGGGCTATGGAAGGTGCCGTCCCACACATTTTGAGAGGCATTGTGTCTGGGTGACTTCCATTAGCTGCCTGTTCTCATCAGGCAAAGAATCAAGAGCCAGGGCAAATCAGCTGGCTTCCCAAAGTGTGTCACTCTTCTGAACACCCTGTTCAAAGATTTACTTTTTTGCTTTTCAGTTTGTTAAAATGTTTGGCCAACTGGAAAGGGAGCTATAAGGACTCAGCTGAGTTGAAACAAATAAAATGGCCTTTCTGGTCCTCTCCTGGTTCTCTGCGGGGAGCTGTGAAAGCCACCAGGTGATCAAATATGCCTGGTGCCAGTGAAAGGCATGCTTAAGACTACAAGGATTCTGTTGACAAAAGAGAAAAACATGTCAACCAATTTTTCTTTCTAAAAAGAAGAGATAATTGATGTCTTCCTCCTATCCTGTGGGAACACTAAGAGGACAAAAACAGTCAGATTAGGGGAGGCACAATGAAAAGACGTGAATTTGACAAAAGTCTAGCTCAGAACATTCTGAGTCATGAGTGCCTAAATTGTAGTCAGTTATCAGGAAATGTTAGTTTACTGAAGTTGAATTAAATTGTATTAAATTATAAAAGTTGAGACAAGAAATAGTGCTATATGGCAATGAAGATGTTGATACATAACTTACCGAAGGACAATCTTACAAATCTGACCCATGGTGCTCAAATGTCCAGTTCCATGGAGGTTGAATTCCAAGAACATCACATTATTACCTGGATCTAGAGCATCACAAAACTATACAGAGCAAACAGAAAGTAACCACCAGTTCCACCACCACCACAACAAATAATTAATGCCTCTATTGTCAGTGTAATTTTCCTAATGCTTCTCCTGTCTACACAGCAACACTTCACTTCTCTTCTTTTACTTTCAAATATTCTTAGATGACTCAAGTCCATAAAAAGCATGGGTGAGATAGAGAGCAATACTTATCCACACTACCACCACTATACCATGTGAAGATAGAAAAGCCTAAATTGAATTTTGTTCTTCTTCTATTGATGCCAGGTTCCTAACGTGCCACTTTGGCTGCATCATATTTCCCAAGTACAACTTCTCCTTGGATCAAATGAACTTTGGCAAATAAATCTATCATTTTTAATGTCCCTTACCTTTTTATTCATAACATCGGGGAACAGCAAATCCATTAGGGAAGATGACCCAAACCTACTGGCTCTTCATTGTGTAAAGGTGCCATTCTCTGAACTGTTGAAAAGTTTTGAAAAACCCAGAAGAAAATGTGTAGCATTATGGGGTAAATGGAGCCCTGTGTTTGGAGTAAGAATATCTGAGATAGTCTTTCTGATTTTTTTTTCTAAATTTAAGTCTAAATTTAGAATTTTTTTTCTAAATTTACCAAGATTGCATTTCAAATTATGAAAAAAAAAGACCAAATTACACAAGAAACAAAATTTGAAATGCTTTACAAACTGAGGTAATCATGAATGTCACAATTTCATGATCTGAAAGCCCAAGTAGGTAAATGACCAAGTATCCTCCGCATGTGTAGGGTGATTCATAGTCCTTGTATCTATAGTGGATAGCCCAGTTTCCTGCACATAGTCAGAGCTTATAACTATTTGATGAAAAGCAAATACTGAGTGGATGATTTAATAAATGAATTGTGTAAGAACAGCTACAAATAAAGGTATTGACACAAACAAACTAGTTATGTTTGATATGTTGGGTCAACTTGAGAAGTTTAACTGATTCATCAAGGGGCCAGGATCCTTTCTTTGTAAACATCCTTACCCTGCACAAGAGGAGGGCAGAAGATGGTGTGAGTGCTACCTGAGAAGTTTAACTGATTCATCAAGGGGCCAGGGTCCTTTCTTTGTAAACATCCTTACCCTGCACAAGAGGAGGGCAGAAGATGGTGTGAGTGCTACCTGACCCTAGGGGTGTACCCTGCATATCATACAAGGGAGAAGAGGCTTGCTATCCCTGTTTAGTTCTTGTTGCTTTTGCTATCTTCTGCTGCCTTGAAGTGTTGCCCATCACCATGCCACCCTGTCTTGGACCCAGCTGGTTATGGACTGAAACCTCCAGAAACTCAGAGTTAAACACATTTTTCCTTCCTTAATTTGGAGCATTTGGGTTTTGTCTCAGTAACAAGAGTCATAAGGAGGAGTTTTTGAAGATTGATCCTGAAGGAGAAAGAGTGGAAAAGAAGAAGGCAATGGAATGAGGGAAGAAAGGAAAGTACAGATAGGAAAACAGAGCACAGATGATTGGGAGCGGGGTGGATAGACAAGTTGGTCTGGAGCAATGGGAAGGTTTGGGGGATACGAAAAGTGTGAAGGAAGGTCATGTGGGAATAGTGGATGATGAGCAGCACATGCAGAAGGAAGCATTAACTATTATTTGGTGAACTAGATGTTCAAGACTACTCAGAGGGAGCCAAACACATCTCATGGACCTCAAGAGGTTGCATGGGTAATTGCTCAGTTGCTTACCAATGGGAAGTTGTATGTCAGGTCTAAGGGAGCAGTAATATTGGCTGAGTGCCTTAGGGTGGGATTCATGAAGGAGCTGGCCCCTGAGCAGGAGTGTGAATTGCTGGTAATGGTTCACACAAGGCATGTGGAGTCAAGGAGGCCATGGTGATTTTGTTTCTAAGACAAGGTTTTTGAGCAGCACAGTTGTCCCCCTTGACCCTTGCTTTGTTTATCATATTCTTACATCTTCAGCCCACCTTCATCTGGATGCCTACCTCATGCGATGGTGTTCCAGCTGATTGCTGTCTGTCCCCTTCCATCACTGTCTTGCATTTATTGTAGTCTTATCTCCTATGAGAAGGAGGTAAGTAGTTGAGTTTCTTCAACTACCACCCTGTGCTTTTTCAGTCATGGGAAGAAGCTACCCATCCTTAACCCATGCACTGAGTTCCTTGCTCCCTTGTGTGTCTGCAGCAAAGTCCCTGAATCCTCCACTGCTGCTTTATCCCACTGTCACCTAGAGCCATCCCTGCATTCGTCAATCTCAGTCCTGCCTCCCTTTCCATTTTGTTCTTCTCCTTTAGAGCCTACATTTCCTAGTCTTTGACTTTCAACTTTGGCCCCAGAACTCTGGTTTAGATCCCTGATTAGTTCACAGCTGTTCTAGCAAGTTTCCCACCTCCACCTTCCAGGCTCATGTGGCCCATCTCTGTGGCTTGATCTAGCAATGATCTGATTCCACAGAAGTTCCACAAATCAGCCACTACTTAATGAAAGCACCAGAACACACAGTAGATTCTTCACAAATGTTTTAAGTAATTAATTTTTTAAATGTTCATATTCTTCCCCTTACAAGTTTCTTTAGATTAGGGTGACA
This sequence comes from Capromys pilorides, assembly GCA_004027915.1. Lineage (NCBI taxonomy): Eukaryota > Metazoa > Chordata > Mammalia > Rodentia > Capromyidae > Capromys > Capromys pilorides. The sequence continues at coordinate 19,730 of PVKN010010451.1, forward strand.
GAAGAGTATGAATATTTCTAGCCATAGCACTCTCCTGTAGTGAGACCCACCCTTCAAATTCAAAGAACAGTCCTTTGACCTCTACCAAGGCAGCTTTCTCTGAGGAGCCCATGTACCAAGGGCAGAACTACACACGTCGTGAACTGCATCTTAAGCACAGCACATGGGGAGCACTCTCTGTAACTTCCCAGTAAGTTAGACAAGTCCTTATAATGAAAGGTTTGTGAGTTCAGAAAGCCCCAGGGTATACGAAAAGACAGTTCAGCTTTCTGTCTGGGAAGAAAATGACAGCTCTCCTCCCTGGGATTAAGCTTCAGATATTCAAGAGGAAAGAAAGAAAACGTGCGAGTCATGCATTGGACCCACGGCAGGAAACACAGTGACTCTCGAACCCTCTCCCTGTGGAGTCAGATGCCTAATGTACTGACAGGGCATCGAGGTGTTGGGGATGATTTCAGGAAGGGATGGTGTCTCTCAGCTCCACAGACCACCAGCGAGGGACCGGGTAGACACCAGAGCAGCCAATCCATTTGCCTTCCACAGCAGCACAGTTCCTGGAGATTTTTCAGGCTGTCTTCTTTCATTTAACTCTGCCTCTACCAAGGTCCTATTCAACCATCGTCTTTTAGAGGCAGCAGTCAATTTCAAACTAACTCCCTGATCCAGAACTCAGTGGGCTCAACGGTGTTCTCTTTCTACCTCAGAAGTAGAATTAAAACTCAGTTAAATCCTTTTCTTGAAACAAAAAAAATCAAGGGTTCTGTTTGCTAGTTACTTATCATGGCATAAGAGCCAGCCTAAGCCAAGACTCACCTCCATAACCACTCCCCTACTGCTGTCTGCCTTCTCCTTTACAAGCTGAGAGCAACACACTCTACATTATTTTTTAATTTTTTTCAACTATATCATCGTGTTCAGAATGACCAAACCTGTAGTTACATTGTTTTCTCTGCCAGTGACAACTTTCCACTCCTTCTTCACCTGGAAAATTCTACATTTCTTGAAGATGTAGCTTGGACAGCAATCAGATTCTCTATATCAGAGCTTCACTGACCCTCAGCAGGTATGGTTAGACACCTGATTTCTCCATGACCCCCTCTCACCCTCTGTATTACACCCTCCCAGAACTTTCTGTCTCCAGGTTGGCTTTTATCAGTTTGCAGTATTATCTATCCCACATGCTGTTTTGAATCCTTGAACCAAAGCCAGAGTAGAGCCTCATAAGTGTGGCCAACCTTAAGTAAGATCCCCTAAATTTTAATTATTTCAAAGAACTCAGTACAGTAGTGGCCCCTCAATAAACATTTCTTAAATAAACAAAAGTGAATACACTTATGAAGCATTCCTATGTAATGAATAAAACACACAAAGTATGACCAAATTTGGGGGTCAGGCAAGATGGAATGATGGCTAGTCCAAACAGCTAAATAAGTAGAACTAGAACCCTAAGATAAAATAAACCAGGCAAAAAACTGAACAATACTTGAAGTGAGATGATGTCATGCATTCTAGCTATCAAGAACTACAAACTAAAGCTTTTGGAAAAATAGCATTATCTTTGAAATTTCTGTAGGAGAGCTTGGGTACCTTCTATAAACCTCCAGAATGTGATTTATTGTATTATTGACTTGGAAAGGAAAGACTGACCCTGGGGAATGATTTAATGACAGTCTCTAAGGAGTCACAAAGGTGCCACTTGTCCATGAAAATAGAGGTTTGAAAGAGAAAGAAGAAGCTGTAGATATAAATTATGCAGTGTTTGGTGCCTTTGATATTATGTCTCACAAAGGCTAATGTAAAGGAAGAAGGGAGCAGTGAGACTTTTTGATTAAATAACAAAGCCAGATTAATATTTAAGGACCAGCATATCTATGAGTGTGGACAACTAAAAAGGGAGAAAAAGGATTAGAAGAAATATTTAAAGTGTTGCATTAACAACGATTTAGTTCATTCTGTTCAGCAGGTCAGTGATAAGAAAAGTGCAAAACGTCAAGCTCAGTGTCTTGCTCCCCAGACTTCATCCATGACCGAGTTGTAAACTATCATTTCCAAGTTCTGCCAGAATTATTCAGAAGACCCATCATCTGAGCCCTTTATGCGGCTACGACAAAATTACTTCAGACTGGGTGATTTAGAAAGAACAGAAATTTATTTTTCACAATCTGGAGGCTGATTGTTCAGGGCACTAACTGGTTTAACCGTCTCATGTGGACCCGTCACTGATTCTGTGTTGCTTCAGCCTCCAGAGAGGAGGGATATGATTTTTTTATGTGGGGGGAAATACAGGGAAGAAAAGATTGGCCCCTCTTTGTCCCCCCACTTTGTCCCTCCCCTAATTTCATTCCTCAGCTATCTTCCAATGGTCACATCTGTGTTAATATTCTCACTTTAAAGAGTAAGTTTCAACATGACTTTGAGAGGGAACCAAAATTCTCAAGCCATAGCCCCCATTTACTGAGGGTCACCCTTTTTTTGGGAAGATGTCACCCTCACATAGACTAATCAGTATCGAAAGCATGGAAAGGGGTGCAATTATATGTAAATTCCAGAAGCTTCTTAGAAGACGCTTTCTCACCAAAACAATTTGATTCAGTGAAGCAAAGACAAAACAGACATCGGAATGGTCTGAGAACATTCTGGACTCCTGTCAGGCCAAGGGCAAGGAAAACAAAACAGGTGACCTTCCTTGTAGAGTGACATCTGCACCCCATGATGTCTGACAATCCCAGGAAAACACTGGTAATGCTAGAGGCTACTGCAAATTAAAAGCTATTTCCAGCATGCATTCTTTACTTCAAATCCATGCTCATTGTGGTGGAAGAAATCCTGCATATATTGCTCAGTTTCTCAGCTCAGAAGCTCAAGAAGGGCTAAAGATTACTCCCTGACTATAGCCATGGCTTCGT
>PVKN010010452.1:0-22646 GCA_004027915.1 Capromys pilorides
GAAAACAGATCAGAAGGTAGCAAGGATAACTGCAGGGAACTAGTTAGGGGATATTGCAACAATCGTGGAGAACTCTGCCACAAGCTACGGGAAAAGGGAGCAACAGAGAGAGAAGAGGACGGACTCAAGAGGTAGAAGGATTGGAGCTTAGATTTGGGAGGTGAAGGAGAGGGGTGCACAGAGGAAGACACTGTGTTTTGGGGGTCCTGTCTACAACCCGACAGCCTAGTTCCTCTCTAATATGGAGTCTACCTTTAAGCAAAATAGCTGCCCTAGCCGGAACATACCTAGTCCTGTGCTGACCCCCTGCGGACTTCTGTGGACCCCTGCGAGGCTCACATTCTGACGGCAACTTAGCTGTTCCAGAACCACCCCCAGAGCCACAGATCAGATCTCCTAGGAGCTGGCCTCTCTACTTCGTTAAAGCTCAAGATTGCATCCGTCTTTCCTTAAATTCTTAAATGAGTGTATCATCCCCCAAGATGTCCTCTTTTACATTTGCATGTTTTCTTAGCTATGAAACTAATTTTAGGCTGCAAACACCAAAAACTTCAGGTGGTAAAATCATAAACCACATTCTCAAGGGAGTAGGGGTCAAATGAGCCAGAGGCAAGAGAAGCACGGGCCAGGCCTCCCGTACGCAGTGAATGCCATGGAGGGCCTGCCAGCCCCTTCTCCAAAGTGGCCATGCTGAACTTTCCACTCCACCTTCAACCAGTGAGTTACTCTGATCAAGTGGAAGGAGCCGAGTCAGACTAATGGAACAAGCAAAGCTGCCTCTAGTCCATGCTGGCAGACAGGCTTGCTGCATGAGGGTTACGCTGGGGCCCAGCCATTGTGCTGCCCCTTGAGCCTCAGGCAGATGGCTAGAAGGCAGAGGAGCTCCAAGGCTGAGAGCGCTTAGGCCTGAGTCCATCGCAGCTGCACACTGTCTGAGGTCTGCTCACGGGTGCATACAAAGGTACAGGTCCCTCGCTGGCTGCTGCACCTGCATAAGCCAAGAATCTTACCCAGGGTTAGCAGGAAAGGGTGGGAATAACTGGAGGGACATGACTTACAGAGTAATATTGCCAAAACCTCCACCGGCACTCACTGGACTCTGTACACCTATCATTTCGTTTAACCCTTGTAAGATCCTATGTAACAAGCAACCGTCTTACCCACCCAGCCTCCTTCACAGATGAAGACACAAAGATGGGTAGAGATGGCACAGATCTAAAAGCACAGTCACACAGGAGCTCAGTCTGCCTCACTCCAAACCCTGCTTTTTCCAGGGCTAGGAAAACACTCGACACACATAACTCTGGAAGGAATGGACGTATAACTGGTGTTTCCCCAACCATAAGAATATTATTTCTGCTAGAAAATTCTCCAATGGCCCTTCCACTAGCTAGCTAGGGGAATGCTGAGTGACTAAGAACATCTCCTGAAAAGCCTATAAAGCTTTTATGATGGTGAGATGAGACCAGCCAGTGACACGCCCTGCTGGAGCTGGTGAGCAGCAGGTATGCCGGCCGGGCCTTCTGCAGCAGCCTGAACTCCATCAGCACAGGTCAGTCACACAGGCACAAAAAGCAGGACCATGGCCACAGACTAGGGCCAGAAACAGGCTCAAAGCCTATGGAGCAGACACCTACAAGGATACCCAGAAGGAACCGAACATAAGTCGCCACCGCTCTGCTCACAGCATGGGCTTAGGAGTTACTTCCTTCTTTCTTCAAAAACGAAAATAGATCTAAGGTCTTAAAAATCAAGAGGTTTAGAATGCAAGTGTGGAAGACTGAAGACCAGAGCCCATGTGCTTGCCCGACAACCGCTGGCACTGACAAGCTCCTGCCCGCCAGAAGGGACCCCCTCAGCCTTGCTGCGCAGCAGCAGACAGTGCTTTCTCAGCTCACTTCTCTCAAGGATATTCCTACGTGGTCCTCACAGAAACCGTGATCATCTTCTAACTCCAAAGCCGAGTCTACAACCCTGACGTGTAGGAAATCCTCTGCTTTCACATACCAACTACGTCACCAGATTCCCTGGGACAGCAACCAGCATACAACTCAGGCTTCGAAAGCGTTAGCCAGCAATGGCCAGGAAGAGTCACCCCAATTGAGACAAAAGCAGAATGGCTCAGCCCTTTTTTTCCTCTAAAAAAAAGTTCAACAAAGGGTTAAGTCTTAGCCAGACAATGGTATAAGAAGCACTATAATGCCTGGCTCTTGCCAAGGGTCTTGGGCAGTGGTTAATGACTCAATCAATACAGAAAAGAACTGAAAACTTCCACTAAGACAGGATGCATGCCACCTTTTTTTTTTTTTTTTGCAGGACCAGGGTTCAAACTCACAACCTTGCACTTGCCAGGCAGGCACTTGTGCCACGGAGCTATCTCCCCAGCCCCCACCCATTTTCTTTAAAGACTTTGTTTCCTACTCCCCATAGTAATCCTGAGAAGTGATCAGTGAAACTGAGGCACTGAGAGATGAAAACACAGTTCTTCCTGATTCCAAGGCCAAGCAGCAGTCGCAGATGAACCAGGAAGAATATGAAAAGGAAAATGGCTTATAAAGGCTTAATTTAAAAGATATAAGTATACTGAATGCTTCTCCTTTTTCTGTTTCAATGAAAACAACCTATAGTATTTCCTCACATAGCAATGACTCCCAGCAGATAGAATGAGAAGAGAACTTTAGTTCAAGCTCAACATAAAACAGCACAGTCACACTACAATAGCATCTTTCAGGCTGTTGCAGAAATCAGAGGAGATTCCAGCAGGGCTGACTTCTCTCGCCAACAGCCAACCAGTCATTTCTGGGGCTCCCAGGAATAATTCTCAAGGAAAGCTTTCTCTCGTTTCTTTCTAATGGGCCTGCACGAGGCCATGCAGAAGCCCCTCACAGCCACCGGCGCACAGCCTAATTACCTAATTGCACGACTGGCAAGATTCCTTCTGCACCATTTTGGGAGCTCTCTCAGGTACACTGTGCAGCATCCCCACCTAAACCCATTTAGTAGAGTGAACACTCTCTCTCCTCAAACCAGAGGGACAAGGCCACGCCTGGGCCCCACACCTACCTGGATCCCAGCGACAGCATGGCTCTCTCACTGAAGAAAGGGGCAAGTAGCCCCAAAAGCTTGACGCCTTCTAGGTTTCCATCTCCAAGGCAGCCAGCCTTATCAGCCCCATCACAGTCTAAAGTGTCGGAATCCGTATGCCTGAGATATCCATTTTTATAGCCTCCTTGCGCACAGCCTTCCATAATCTGTAAACAGAAGTACTTGATCAGATACTGAGACATGGAAGAGGAGAAAGGAATACTCAGAAGAGAGCAAGGGATGGAAATGCAGGGCAAATGAGCACACATAAGCAGAGAGGACATGAAAGGGAAGAAGGAAAGAAAAAGAGAGACGCAGGCCTGTAGGGTCACACACACTCCCCCCAAGGCACCTTCATCTTCCTCATCTATAAAATGGGGCCAGCAACGCTACCTCCCAAAGAGGGCTGAAGGACAAAAGGAAGTGAATGCCTTATTCCCTACACACGCACAATGGATGTGTGTTCTCCCCGCAACAGCTATCTCTCTAAAAGTTCTTCCTGAGGAGGGAGGGCATGAGATCCACGTCATCATCAGTGCTCTGAACATTTATTATATACTTCTCGCCCGTACCACAAAGCCGACTCACTCTTCAGACACATGTTAATTAACATGGCTTTGAAATGTCTCATTAGGAAGATGGAGAGTTCCTAATCCCTATGGAGATGTTGTCTACAGATCCACCTTCCTGGGTCACCGAGGGTCCCAGCAGAATGGCACCCAGGGAGCATGCAGTTAGAGCCTGTTTTGGGCATGTCTGGTGGTGCCGAAATTAGTATTCTCTGGCACCTACCCAAAGCTGTAAATTTCTTCTACCAGTCTATAAATAATACCTCTTGACTTCATCGCTGCTAGTGATATACACTCTAGCCATAACCCCCATCTCTCCACACTGGAAAAATGACTAAGACTTTTTTAAATGGAAGGCAAGACCCAAACAAATGAGCTGTTATTTATAGGTCTTGTTTGCCACCAATCTAGTTATTAAATCCATCAAATAAGCAATGCCCCAAAATGGGAAAGTCTAGTATGGAACAGTACAAATAGCAATTATTATCATTTACTGAGCACTTATTACATGACTTTAAGCAGCACAATAACCGTAATGAAAGTACGACTATTCTCACACATGAGCCAACTCAGGCTTAGAGGCTAGGCAAGGGCTGAGTAAGATCACCAGAGAGAGCAGTGCCAGGCCCGGACGCAAGATCAGGCCTATCCAAGTCCAAAGCCTCTGCCATCAGGTGCTCTGCTCTCTCAAGCTGTCTATCACAGGATGCCCTGTTCATGACACCACAGACCTGAACACTGTGAAGACTGAAAATGCCGCACCTGCAGCCTGCCACCTCCTCCACAGCCCAGTCTGCAGGATGCTTCCAACCCTGGAGACTACACCCCCCAACTGCTCAGTAGCTTTGTGACAGGGACGGGGTAAGGCCCAGAAAAGAACAGGAGACTGAGAAGGGAACCTACTTCCATTCATGTCCCCTTACACTGCACTCAAGTGATCTAGGAGTTCATGGCTATCTAGACAGGACAGTTTTTGCCCCAACTCTGATAGTGACCTACACTGTGCCCCAAATCCACCATCTCCCCTCAAAGGCTTCAGTTTCCAAACGTTAAAACGAATAGGTTAAAATTTACATCTTTAAGCATCCATCCAGGTCCAACATCCAATTCTGATCATTCTATTCTGTTTATAGCAATGTCTGTTCTCATGTTTCATGACTAGTTCTATCATCCAGTTTGTGATTCTGACAGCAAAGAGCCTGGTATAAGCAGGCAGTCAGCACAGGCGAGGAACAGGAAACGTACTGGACATGTTCCAAACTGAAGGCTGGCTCTGGAAGAGAGGCGTGCACAGAATGAGGGGTAAACTGTCATGTTCCTACCTCATTAGCTGGCTCCAAATGCTGATCACTTTGGAAATTATTCCCGTCATCCTCTTCAACTTTGATAGTGTCCTCATCCTCCTTGCTAGGCAGAAGCTACATGGAGCATGGAATGATGTAAAAATGCAACCCAAAATGAAGTGCAGCATGAATATGTATGAATAAGTCACTGATGTTGTTTTTAAAGATGCAAAACAAACACAAAAGAGGCAGGAACAAATGCCAAAGCCATGAAATAAAAATTAACAAAAGTTAAGAGCTGCTCACTCTGGAGAATCACACACAGCTACCCAGGATCAAGTAAAATGTAAGATCAGACTCCTGAAGAAAAATGCAAGGCATTTCTTGTGCCCTTGGATGGTCTTTCTCCACTATCGGACACTGACCAGGCTATCTGTGGTGCTACTGCCTCTGGTACACACACTTTCAGATTAGGTAAAGGCAACAAGATTTTGGAAAACAGTTACTGATGGAACTGAAAATACCAAATAGCAAAAAAAAAAAAGAGCAGTAAGTGAAATTTATGGTGTACCAAATTTATGCATCACTTCTCCTATTTAACACAGGGCACAAACCTCTTGTCAGACTGTCACACATCTGAGATGGACAGTCCCAGCAACACTGTCATTTTGTTGATAAAAAGTCCTCATCATTAATGAAAAGAGTATTGAGATTGTCTGATGGTAACTTTATGCTTTTGGAAATGAAGGACAGTTATTTATAAAGACTGCATAAATCTAATGCTCTAAAGAAGTATAAATGTCAAGGCTTCTGTAGTCTGCATTCAGAAGAATAGACAGCATGAAGTTCTCAAGAAAGCCAGACCCCAGTGCACCAGGAGAGCAAACATTCTTGTCATGGAACAGCTGCATAACCAAAGTGAACTGAGAGCAGGGGGTCAAATGCACCAGGTCCAGCAAATCTCCCACTGTGAAGTCGTTGACTCTGTACCAACGGTGCTAATACTAGACTGACAGGTCACATGTTGGACAGCTCCACGTGTGGCTACTTAGGGCTCCAGTCCACTGGTGTCATTTCATGAGGTCCTACAGTTAGTCCACTATGTCTATAACTCACCCAGCCTTACTTAAATTCTGATCTACTTAGAGGAAAAACTTCATTTTGGAAGAAAACAAAAACTGACTTCAGAATGTCATTTTCCAGAAAATTCTCAGGGCTGGAGCATATTCTTCCTACCCACATCTAAATTTGCAATCAGGATCGAAGAGAACTGGTGATCAAAGCCCACATCCTAGGAAATGGGCATGGTGGCACACACCAGTAATCCCAGCACTCAGGAGGCTGAGACAGGAGGATCACTATGAGTCTGAGACCAGTCTGGAGGCTACAAAAGTGAATATAAGGCTGACCCAAACTGTATAGCAAAACCCTGCTTCAAAAAAAATCCCATATCCTATTATCCTATGAAGCATTAATAAAACTAGGTATGTGTGATCATGCCTACTAAGGTATAAAAGTTTTCAACCACGGGTGAGGAACTCTAATCTTTCATTATTAAAATATTTTTAAGTAATGCAGATCTATCAGACTTGTTGGTAGAAAAATAAAAACATTAACCCATGCTGCAAAAAGTAATGGTGATTCCTTATGAAACTAATAGTCCTATGAAGCAGTAAGTCTACTCACAGGCATTCACCAAGAGCAATAAAAATATACGATCACACAAAGACCTGTGTTGGAATGCTCTTATCACCCTCTACCCACAGAGTGAAAGAATCAATGGATTCGTAGAACGGAACAACGAAGAGGAACAAGCTGTTGATTTACATAATGACACAGATGAATCTCAAAAGCACACTGAGTGAACAAAGTTTACATGAATGAGAACATAGCATAGGATTCTGTTTATATGACAGTCTGCCATAGCATTTTGATCCATGGTGGGACCAAATCATAGAAACAGCTGAAATATGTGGAGCCTGAGTTGACAAAAAGGGACATAAGGAATCTTGATAGGGATCTCCATCACAGATCCCCACATATACTTGTAAACTTCAGCCAATATTGGCTTATAGTCTCTGTATTGCTGGGGAGATAGCTCAGTGGCCCGGTGCTGAGCCAGCCACTGCAACCAAGCGTGGTGGCACATGCCTGCAATCCCAGCACTGGGGAGGTTGAGACGGGAGGCAAATAAAGGAAGGAAGGAGGGAAGGAAGGAAGGAAGGAAGGAAGGAAGGAAGGAAGGAAGGAAGGAAGGAAGGAAGGAAGGAAGGAAAAGATAACTGTAAACATTGAAGTTAAAGATATACATGCTGAAATATTTAGGGAAAATACTCTGGCATATATAATTTTAGTTAAAATTCATCAAGAAAGTGATGATGGCTGGCCAGACAGCTAGCAAACTAAAGCATTCACATAGGCAAAGCATAGAGGCCCAGGTTCAGTCCTGGGACAGCAATTGAGACTGGGCATGGTGGCACAGGCCTATAATCCTAGTGCTTGGGAGGTTGAAAACAGAAGAATCACTACAAGTCTGATCTACATAGTGAGACCCCGTAGACTGTGCACTAAATACATTTTTTTTTTTTAATTTTAGAAAAGAAAATCATGATGTGCCAAGCTGGCCCTGCCCCAGCAACACACTGAGAGGGTGACTGAGACTGGGCATGGTGGTGCACACCTGTAATCACAGTGTTTGGGAGGCTGAAAAGAGGAGAATACTAGGAGTCCGATCTGTGTAGTAAGACCCTGTAGACCTTGTACTAAATACATTAAAAAAAAAAAAAAAAGTGACGATGTCTACATGGAATTATGAACAGAATCTAGGTGGAGACTCAACCGTCTAAGGATCTCATTTCCAGAAGCAATGTAAAATGTTGATCTCCTAGAACTTGTGAGAAGAATGTGATTATCAGGGTGAGAGGAGTCACAGGAGCAGACTGGTGGAGGCTGTCCAGTGGGGAGACCGTGGCAAGACAGGAGGAGGAAGTTTGTTCAGTGCTTGCATTCAGGGCTGTGACTCGGATAACAACAGCATGCAGTGAATTTCATAGTACAGTTTTGACTATTCACTAGCGAAGAATGAGAAATGTTTGAGCAGACAGGTGTGTGTTGCCTCATTTAAACATTTAATAACATGCTCATATACTGAAACATCATAGCGAATCCCCCTTGAGGTTTATAATTTCAATGTTCTTATAAATCAGCTAAAAATAAATTTACTTTTTCAAAAAGGTAAGATGGCAGGATGGTGGACTGCGGCCACTGACCACTCCTCGCCCTTCTGAAGAAGGGTCACTTCTCGCTTTCTGCACTGAGGCTTTTCCTGCCACCACTGTCCAGAACCTGCACGTGCCAGGCCCCTAAAGACCTCTAGCACAGAAGCAAAACCCAAGGGGCCAGGGAGGAGGAATGGAGAAGTCCCTTGGAACTTCCTGTGGACAGGGGAAAAGCTCCTGAGGTGCAGCTGGGCAAATTATCATTAACACGCATCCCTCCAGTGGAGAGCTCTAAGCGCCTCCGCACACTCACAAGCGTGCTGTTCCTCAGGACACAGTAACCCGAGGTCGCTCTACCTCTGCTGACTCAGTTAAAAGCTTTCAGTTGCCAGCAATCACCAAGAATGACATGTACGGACCCAGGAAATTGGCCCTGGTGTCAATGTGACTTGGCAGTTTTCAATGACAAAGGACAAGATGTCAGAACACACTCTGAGTCAGGCTCTGCTGCGACCCTGCCATCAGCCGGAGAAAGGTTCCCAACAGCTCCCAGAGTCCACCAGCTCTGTTTCCCTCTCCCTGCTCCTCTTCTCTCCTCTGGCCACTGCAAGCTGGCTCCTCTCACCTTCAGGAAACTGCCTAGGTCATGTGCCTCACTTGCTTTTTCTTTCTCGCCTTCTCAGAGACCTTAACGCTATTTAACATGCCTTCCTCAAAACCACATCAAGCTGGGCGTGGTGGTGCACCTGTAATCCCAGCACTCATGAGGCTAAGACAGGTGGATCATTGTGTGAGATCAGCCTGGGCTACAAAGTGAGCTCAAGGCCAGCCTGAACTGTAGAGCAATACTGTCTTAAAAAAAAAAAAAACACACACACACACACACAATGACCCAACTCTCTCCCCTGGTCCTCTTGACTCTTTCCTTCCCTTCCTCCTCCCTGACAGCAAGGCTGACATCTGCTTCCCGGCTCCTTAGAGCTCTGCAATCCTCCAGCAACACCACTGGGCAACTGGCCCTATTTCTCTCTTACACATGAGATCCATCCTGGTGCTCAATAAAACACTGCTGAAAGAACAAATGCATAAGTAAAGAGTTCTGCAAAATGAGACCTAGAACCGAGTGGTTTTCGGGATTACCTCAGCTCTTGCTACTGAGAATGTGTTCCTCAAAGCAACAGAAGCACTATCGCCCAGAAGCTTCTCAGATAGACAGGTTCTCAGGCCCCAGGCAAGACTGATGGAAGCAGAACCTGCATTTTGGCAAGGTCCTCAGGAGAGCCGCAAAGGTGTGGTTAGGACATCTCTGAACAGAGCCAGAAAAGGGTTAGGATTCTGACTCAGACACTAATTCAAAAATAAATAAAGTGGAAACAGCCGTACTTTACTGAGTGCCTACTACATGCCAAGAATTGTGTCGAGGTCTTTTAAGTCTAGTGAAACTCATAGGAAGTTCTAAAGTTAGGTTGCTAGAATGTTTCTCCTTTTAATGAAATTAAATCTACTCTGACAAACCAAATATTATCCTGTTACTCTTAACAGAACATTTAATAAGCACTTTCTACTTCTGAGTACCATTTCTGTCCTTTAGAGTCACACAAGGTCTATTTCTTGGTCAACATGACAGGCCTACCAATAGCTGAGCTCAATTAAATTATGCTCATCTAGCCATGCTTTCTCTCCATGCCAAAGTACAGGCTTACTAACCGTGCCCAAGGATGACAATACAGTGACCCAAGTAACAACTGACCCCTGCTGAGCGCCCATGTGCCATACGAGTGCCTCTACCCCACATCCCAGGTGCCTACAGATGGAAGTCCATGTGTTGTGAGGCTTGTGGTTTTCAGTGCTCACCATCCTGACTGTAGTCCGCTACCACCACTCCTGTGTGGCTAATCTCGACCAACTTTCTCTAGAACATCACTTAATAACCAACACAGAGGGCTGGGGACATAGCTGAGTAGAATAAGCGCTTGCTTGGCAAGCGTAGGGTCCTGAAATGTACTGCAAGCAAATAAACAAACAAATAAATAAATAGTCAACCAAGCCACCCAGAAACATAAGCAGGTCATGGTGGCGTGTGCCTATAATCCCATACTCTCGGAGACTGACAAGGTCCAGCCCACCCTGGGCAACTTAGCAGATACTGTCTTGGAATAAAAAATGAAAAAGAGGTGAGGACAAAGCTCAGTGAGAAGAACCTAGGATAAATCAAATACACACATGCACACAGAAGAAAATAGGGGGCATCTGATAAGAAGTTTTCATACATTTTTTTTAATGTTATGGCCGGCTTAGTCCACCCTAGGGGTGCAGCTGGTGCAGCATGTGGTGCCGGGGATTGAACTGCGATCCCTGAGGTTGCCTAAGCTTGCCTAAGCAGGTGCTTTAGACCGCTGAGCTATATCTCCAGCCCTGATAAGAAGTTTTCAAATGCATGCTGAAGCAAAAGAACAGCTGGCCCTGGGCTTCTGTGTGTGTGGTGGAGCCAGCCTAGAGGGAGTGCGCACCACCGCCCCCAGCTAGTGCTTCTGCACCAGGGCAGCCATTTGAAGACAAACCTGACAAACCCTGCCAGGGGCCCAACGACTTTTACACATTTTTTCAAATTAAAAGTTGCTGGGGTGGGTATATAAAAATAAATTCTATGGTTACTGAACATTTCTTTCTGCTCTTTGACCTTCTAATTACATATCTGAGAATACAGCCTAAGAAACAAATCCCTACACACAAAAAATGATTTATGTCCAGACACTTTAAGTATATATTTTATAACAGTGAATCGCTTGAAACAATCTACTGGTCTAATAAGGGTGAGGCCGTCAAATTCCAGCACATTGCTAAAATGGAGGAAGATGCTATGACTTAGTGGCAGTTGGAAAAAAACAGGATAAAATATGTATTACAGTGTGCGCACGCACACGAACATGGAGTGGATGAGCCCAAAACACCGACTGTGCCTGCTTTAAAGTGACACAACTCGGGGTCATTTCTTTGCTCTGTTTTTTTTAAAAACACAACCTATATTCTCATTCATATTCTCCCTCTCCCTTCCTCTGATTGATATCCTCCTAGTGAGCAGGCATCATGCCCAGCCCCCACTCTGCAAGTCCTGCTGCTCAGAAAACGCTGTGGACAACGTGAGCATTTTGGGTTGTTTCTGCCTTGCTTCTTCCCAGAAGGAGACCCACACGCCCTCCTGGAGAAGAGCAGATTCCCCCTCCCTGCGCTCCCCCGCCCAGACGGCCTCTCCTCCCTCAGCGCCAGCTTACAACAGGCACATCTTCTTTCCCATGCAGAGCTCCCCGTCTCACTCTGGGGGAAAGACGGGGAGCTGCTACAAAGGACAAGGCTATTCACAGGGAGCATCAAATTGAAGTGCAATCTGACAAATGACTCAAATCTGAATCGGCTGGTATTAAGATCGGAGAGTGGGCAGAAGAAAAAGCCTCTGTTCTCCAAACGACATAATGGGACATTTAACAGATTTTCTTCAAAGGGCAAATGAACAAACAAAACTCACCATTTATGACTCCAATGGAGTCAGTGAAGAACAAGCTGCTTATTAAAAATACTGCCTTGGAGGAAGCCAACCAGGAGACTTGTTTCTCCTTAAATGGCTTGCAGTTACTCTTGGGTTTTCAAAATTATCTGGAACCCTAGAGGCTAAGATCAATAATATTCCCTGTCTCAAAAGAGAGCAGATGGCCAGAGAACAGCATAAATACCTTTGAGTGCTCCTTCTCTGAAGGTGGGAGGAGACAGCTTAAGGCTGACAAATCTATTCCAAGAAATGATGTGGCAATGAATGCGAGGCCTGCATTCACCTAGTGTTCCAGGCCAAGCTCAGGACAACCCCAAGCAAGAAGATCCCTGTTTTGTTCCTGAGAGACCTAAGGACAAAACAAAGCTTCTGCATCCAGGCAAGAGGAGTTCCAGTCTTCTAAAATAGCACTAATGAATGGAACAAGGTTCTTCTTAGGGGTAAGTTAGGCAAAGTGAGGGGCTAAGGGGATGATACAACATAATCTATGCCACTGTCACAGCTACACAGACTGCCACTATGCGATGCAGGTTAACAACAGAGAAGACCTGAGAGGACACATCAAGAAGATCAGCACTCAAGTCCCAGAGTCATCGGGGTGAATCACCAGGTGGGGCAGGCGGACATCTGTTTTTTCAGTGTTAACAGATTCATTAAGGCTCTATCTATACTCCACGAATTATGTGAGTGATTTGGTAACTCTCCAGATCCCTCAGAGCCCACAGCAGTCCCCCATGCGCCATCTGCAGCAGGACCCCAAGCTGGACCACAGTTGGAAGCATCACAGTACACTGAACCTGTCCATGCAGAAATGACCAAGCCAGAGGAAGCTGGAGGACAGATCTGCTGGAGGACAGATCTGCTGGTCCACCTGGGCCTGCAAAGCCCCATCCGAAAAAGGGAATTCCACTTAGAGACCTCCTCAGAGCACAAGCAGTCTTGGGAAAGCCCTTGGGTTGGTATGTTTTTGCTGTTAGCACAATGTGCTGTTAGCACAGGAATGTTTCTTCTTACCTCTCTCTGTTCTGTTGTGTCAGCTCTCCCATTTCCCTGGAAACCCATGCAGGAAAGGTCAAATATGGTTTTCTTCAGGTGCTGGTTGTCTGTGTAGAGTTCCTTCACAAGCTGTATGAGGTCACTGACCTGAGGATAAAAGAGGAGGGACAGAGCCACCACTGTAAGACACAGAGACCCTAGGCGAGCTGTCTAAGGGGATCCTCTGCTTCCTCACCTCAGGATGGGCTACTGTGAGAACTCCCCACACTCTGATGTCCTCAGCCCAGCTACAGCGCTCAGCCAACAGCAGCTAGCACCAACCAATTCTACCTCCTGCTGGATGCCCTCCAGAGGAAGGGTCTCTGTGCTGTAGTTTCTGCACTTGTGCTGGGCTTGATTTTATAGCAGAGACTTTCTTTCTGGACACCTACCCAGCAATGTCAGTAATAAAAACAGCTGTCTGTCACAAGGCAGTGTCAGCTAAGGACTCCTGCAAGCTTTGGTCAATCATGCTCTGCAAAACTCTTGAGGCAGCGGCCAGAATAGTGTGCCCATCTGTTTTATAACAGGGAACCAGAGCTACAAAGCAGCTAACTGTCCAGGAACCCAAAACCAAGGTGCCTGGAGAACAGGATAGCAATAGTATCCTAAGTGCCAGATCCTGGAGGCAAGAGGTCCCCAGGGGCCCACACCAGTGCTCCTCCTCCAGCCACAGGTCCTGCTAGACGGGGTATACAGGCAACTGAGCAGGCACCTTGGCTCCCCGCAAGCCTCAAGTAACTCTCAAGTACCCAGTAATTTTTCAAACGCTTGAGAGGGACAACCATAAGCCCTTCAAATAGACTAGAAAATCCCCCCTTGACTACACGTGGTAGAAGTCCAATACATCAAAACATGAATAAAAATTAATCCAATACTCAGGGAGGATATGGTGGGTACAACAAGACATTACTAAGTGCCAAGCAAGCCCACTGCCTGCTGCCCTGACCAGGGCCACACTAAGTGCTAGCCAGCAGCTGGGAATGTCTGCTTCTCTTCCTCTTCAAAAACTAACAGCTGGGACAGGGAGATAGCTCAGTGGCACAAGTACCTGTCTGGTACTGAGTCAAATTCCTTGTACCCCCACCCCCCAAAAAAACCTAACAGCTGCCTCAAGGCTTTTTTATCTACTCCTCCAAAACCACCCCAATTTTTATGCCTCTCCTTGTTACTCTTTCTGAGCCTTAACAGATTTCTTGCTCTCTGCTGAGAAAACCCTCCACCTGGACAACTCCTATCCATCTTTCAAAACCCACTTCAAGGGGTTGAGGTGCTTGTCCTGGTCAAGTAAAGGACAAGCACCATGGCCTCTCCTCTGCTATCTCTATACCTTGCACACCGGCTCTCAAAGCAACCGAACTGCTTGTTTGTGCATCAGTGCTCTCTGCCAGGAAGTGAATGACTCCATAAAAGAAACTAAACCTCCATCCCTGATCTAAGATGATTTTACAATAAATCATACAGCTCCTCTGTGCTCATGTGTCTGATTTTTAACAATGGCTTGTAGAACCTTGAAACACATGCCACATTAACCACACCCCTGATGGACAGATGGGAGAAAAAAAAAAAAGCTTTGTAATTTACAAAAACACAATGTACTGATCACACTTTGAAGCTAGAATCATCCAAAACTTTTATTAACTCCTATTGTGTGTGTGTGAGGTTCTGGGATATCAGAACTAAGTAAGCCATGAGCACTAATTTGAAGACATTCATAGCCTACCTAGAGACAAAGAGCCCAGTAACCACAGATCAGCAGAAGAAGGCATCAATGAGGAGCACACAGGGAGGAGAGGTGTTATGGTTTGTGTCTAGTTGTCCCCCTAAAGCCTCATTCAGTCATGGGGCATGGACTTCTAGAGTTTGAGACTAACCCATGATCCACTGGGACTATGGGTCTTAGTACTGCTGGGATTATGGGTGTTATGTCATTTCCCCAGCCTGGGGCGATAGCCTGAATGTATTATAAGACAGACAGAGAAACAGACTCTGTCTGTTGCTCTCTATCTGTTGCCTCTGTTGCAATTGTGCCACCGCCATGAACTGCTGCTCTCTGCCAGGTACCAGTCTGCCTTGGTGCCGGCCGAGTATGGACTGAAACCTCCAGTAACTGTGAGCTAAAAAAACCTTTCCTTCCTTCATTTTGGCTTTTGGGTATTTGTCTCAGCCATGAGAGAAGAGTAAATAAGACGAGAGGAAAGGAGCTGAGGGAAGGGAAGGGAGTTGCTCACTGCTCCTGGGGGTCCCTGGGAGCTTTTCCTCCAGGGTATAGACCAGGCTGCGGTCCTCAGCCTGAGCAGTGCACACAGGAGGAGCCAAGCAGGACGACAGGAGAGGGGAGACAGGTGAGGAAAGGGACTTCTGAGTCTCACGTCCCAGGAATCCAAGGGGCAACAAATAACAAATAAAAGCACTGCAAGTTAATAGCGCAATACCTTTCTCTTAAGTTCTTCTTGAGAAGAATGCTCCTCTTCAAACCGATTGTTCTCGTCAAGGCAAATGCTGAGATAAGATGTTTGGTCACTATAAAGTGAAAATGGTTCTTCTGCCCAAAATAAAATAAAAATTCAATTACATTAACTTTAAAATGTGGGGGAGGGGGAGAAAAAGAATATCAGCAAGAGATCCCTCCAAGAAGACAGCTCCCCGCGCAATCCATCTACAGCAATCTGGGCGGGGAGGGGCGGGCGGGGAGAGAAGTACACACTCGGGGTTTGCAGCACCACCTTTGGAGCAGAAGTAATTTTCCTGCTCTCTAGGCTGATGTCGCAATGCACAGTTTCACCTTAGGCTGTAGGTTTTCACTGTGGCCAGTGCTGAATGACAATTTGCATACCAAGTGCAGTGCCTGATGACCATTGTGAATGGCACAAACAAACGGTGATAGTTTAAATGAGCAAGTGGCTCTGCTTAGGCTAGAATACAGGAAAATTAGATGTGACCCCTCAGGGTAGAATTCAGGGGAAATCAAAGTGCCTGATGCATTTCCACTGGCTTCAGCGCTCTCGCGGGAAGTGAGCACAC
Organism: Capromys pilorides; assembly: GCA_004027915.1. Classification (NCBI taxonomy): domain Eukaryota; kingdom Metazoa; phylum Chordata; class Mammalia; order Rodentia; family Capromyidae; genus Capromys; species Capromys pilorides. Next base: position 15,758 of record PVKN010010452.1, read on the forward strand.
CAAGTGCAAAAAGTGTCTGCTGGAGCCAAGACAAGAGTCACGGTCACCTACACGTCGGCGTCCGCCTCCTCCGCAGCACATGGCACACTGGAGCAGCGAGGGGAGGAGCAGGGGAGGAAGGACGCTCAGTGAGTGGGGCGCATCCCCAACACATGGGTGAGCTTCACGGCACCTACAATGCAGCGCGAGAGCTAGAAAGCGCTAGGCCCGAGGGGGCACAATCTGGCTCAGATCTGAACAGATCTGGTCACGCAGCCCCTTCAGCTCAGTTTCTCCATCTTTAAAAGGAAATTAATATGTGTTCTCCCCAATCAAACGACTGTAAGGATTACTGCTGAGAAGGAAAGAGCACAGCACTCTACCTTGTACACAGCAGGAGCCCAAGAAAGGTCAAACCCACCACGATTACCAATTTTTACCACATGACCCAGGCTCCAAGCTACAGGTACAGAAAGGAATGAAGTACTATCTCACACCACAGGGTACCACCATAGGGTACCTGGGTCTGGCAAGGGACAAGGCTAAATACATTAGGATGAGCCCGGGAGTGTGGGTTCCAAGAATGCTTCTCCCACAGCCGCTCCAAACATGTTCAAACACTAGAAATGGTGCTTAGTCAGGAAACAGCAAGCTCGAGCCCATGCCTGTGTTGTCTGGGCCCCTCAGCAACAGGAGCAAGGTAAGCAGGGCCCAGCCAATGCAGGGTGTGGAGCGCACAGAGAGAACTGCAAGTCCTCATGGTCACCTGACTCCGGGACAGCAAAGGACCCAGAAAACAGCGGAAGCAGCCCAGAGGCGAGCCCGCAGCAGGTCCTCTACAGAGTAGTAAATATAATCAAATGTACCCATCAGCTAGCCAGGCCCCAGACAGACACACCAGATGCAGCAGCAGCACCTGGCAACCACAAAATGGGTCCCGAGTGAGAGGTTGCGGCTGCTTGACTCGTCTTACAGCGAGGCTCTCAAAAGGAAAGAACCAGATAGAAGGATACATAGAAGGCAAGGCGTACCTTCCTGCCTCCGGATTTCACTGATCTGCTCCTCCAGGATCCTTTGCAAATTCCGATAGGAGAGCACATCCTGCTCCAGTTGCTTCCGCAGAGCAAAAATGGTGTTTAACTCAGCATGCAGGCTGTTGAGGCTTGGTGAAACAAGATACCAGAGTGTCAAACAGACCTGCGTGTGCCGCAAGATGCACAGCCCAGCAAGACTTTCTGCGATTTTTATGTCACACACGCACACACACACACGTGTGTGTATGTGGTTTTCTTTAGTTATAACAGGAAATACAATAAATAAATAAATAAATAAATAAATAAATAAATAAATAGCACCTGCCCAGCAAGCACCAGTTCTGAGTTTGATTCTCGGTACCAAAAATAAAATAAAATAAACACATGATAATTACAGTAAATTATAAGTATAAAGAAAATGAAAATTGTTTCTGAAAGTATAAAGAAAACAAAAACGAGCTGATCCTCAATTAACACACAGCAGCTTACATTGCCGCTTAATCTTTACAAAGTTTTTCACACAGTGGAACAGCTATGGGTGCACAATGCGGAACTGTGCATCCCTGGCTTCAGGACTGCTCTGCCTTTCAAGAAACTCTTTACATCATTTTTAATGATCACATGATATCAAAACTGGTGAACATCCCACCAGTCACCATAACCACTAGTGCACTTTGGGCTACTTCTCAGCTTTCCCTGGAATAATCTAGTGAAATAATCTAGCAAGGCAGGAATAATCTCCAGGATGCACCTCAGCTGGGAATAACGAAGGCCAAGGGAAGGGGTGCAGAGCAGCAGGCTCCAGGGCTGGGGAGTTACCTGGCCCTCGGACTTCAAAAAAGAAAGACAGAGGATCTCTGTTGTGTTCGCATCAAAGAGGTCATTCTGGGGGAAAGAGTAAGGGACAGGAGGAAAATAAAAACCAAGGAAGAAGAGTGAATTAATGCTAAAAGAGAAAAGTATAGATTTAGGGGCCAAAAGACTCCCGCGCAGTGGGTTAGCCCCCTAGAAACACACAGCATGATTGGATTTTTATTATTGGTGGGGAGGGAGAAGGTCAAGTCTCACATTCAGGTCAATGTGAGACACTGCTGAGCAGTATGAACAGCTTGTACAGAACCCGAAGCCCAGAGCCCGGAAGAGCTCACGAACATGCACATCTCCCAGAGCCTGGATTAATCCTGAGGAGGCCCACCCAACAGAACCTCCTCCAGTCATGGAAGCACCCCATGTCTTCACAGATTCATACAAAAGCCGCTCAGTAATGCGGCTTCATGGACCAGTTTCATTTTATGAAATATGAAGTTGGCTTAATCTTGATTATTCTACTGGACAGTACAGGTCCATGGTGTGGCTTGACATTAAGTTATTTCCTTAAAAAGGATTCCTAATGGTGAAATTAGTGAGTCAAAGCATATGAACATCTTTAAAGCCACTAAACCACCTTAACAAATCAGAAAGCCTCTTTTTTCACACACTGAGAATATACTGCTCTCTGTCCAGTGTTTGACCTATGAGAGGGCTCATCAACACTTTAAAACTACATGTAGTAATTTATTAATAAGGATTTTCCTAAGGTGAGGACCCAAAGCTTTTATCACATTTTCCTAAGGGATCGAGGGCCGCCAAATGGCGAGGAGCTGTTCTCTGAACACATGTGCCAGGTATTCAAGCCTCATCTTTCCTTCAGAGTCTTTTTGTCTCCAGTTCCATGCATCTAACTGTACGTGTAAATCAACATCCCTGGAATAAAAATAAACCATTACGTCTAATCTTCTATGCCTGCCGCTTCGAGGACGGCTCATAGTGAAGCAGCCTTCACGCAGGCGAAGGGGCCCACTAGCAACTTGTACCTAGTTCCATTTCAAGACAATCATAATGATCAATTTGTACGGCTGATGGGAAACTTCCCGAAGTGTCACAGCACAGCACAGCTTGGATGTGGCTGTGCTGCCAAGACATTTAACCAGGAAAAAAAACAGATTGTTTCAGTGAAGCTCCCGCGATTAGGGCTGGGGAAAGCTAACTGCCACGCTCCCTCCTCCATCTCCTGACAGGGTGAAAAGGACACAGCTGCTGCTCCTGTGTCTGTCATTTACATCTTCCCAACTCCAGAACCGTATAAAGATGTGAGGCATTGGTGGAACAAAAGGTGCTTCATGCAGAAAGAAAGAAAAGCCCTGTGTATTCTTCCTGGACTAGAGGCAGGGGCTGGGGGAATAAAAGCAAGGCGAGCCATGCCCCTAGCGACCCACAGCGACCAAGCAGCTCCTTGCCCTTGGCTGGTGGGTTAGATGGTCTCAGTCATAGAAAGGACACCACCACCCCCGTCCTTAGACACTGTTTTGAGCACTGAATGGGATGTGACTCCAGAGAGCATGCGGCACAGCGTCTAACACGTAAGCATAGAGGCTGCTCCACAAACATATTTTCCTCCCTTTTGCACGCCCCAAAAGCTCCCATTTATAAGCCCAAATGTCTACTTCTCAAAAATTACAACCCTAAGTTTCACCTGGAGACAATGTTATGCCCCAGGGAACATTTATCAAGGTCTGATGACATTTTCGCTTGTCGCACTGTGGCAGGAACAGGTGGGTGTACTACCGGTGTGGGGTAAATCCAGGGATATTTGCTAAACATCCTCTAATGCACAGGACAGGCCCCGGAGAGCAAAAAGCAACAAAACTCCACCTGCAGCTACAGCACTGCTGAGGCTGAGCAACCCCAGCACACCGCAAGTACAGAGCAGAGGAGCCCTGGAGATGGGGACACCAGCGAGGACCGGGCCGGAAGCCACAGACACACAGTGATGCTGGCTTCTCACTGAGCTGCCCTCAACACTTAGGGACATAATGCGCAGTAAAGCCACCAATTCCCAAGTGCTCCCACGGGGAATGCAAAGGAAAAGTGACAGGACCAGGCTCCCCCTTTCCTTCCCCTCACTCCCATTTTAATTACAGTATCTCTGTCTCCAGTCAGCCTCCTCTACTGCCAGTTCCTGCAGAGTTCACAGTGCTGGGGTCACAAGGAGGAGGAGCCCCCCCTGCGCTCGCCTACAGTTCTGCCTCCTGGATGTATCAGGCTCTGGGGACCCAGAAGCCCGTGAGCTAAGCTCACACGTGTTGGCACAGTGAGGCATGCAGGAGCATTGCATGGCGTGCATAAGACGAGGCAGTTCTCAAATTCATACGCTATCATCTCTTGTACCCAAACAATCCTGTAAGGAAGTGAGAGGGTGGTGGGTAGGTAGGTAAGTAGGAGAAGAGGTAGGGAAACCAGCAGCTAGATAAGCGGATGGGTAAGTGGTGGGTAGGTAGGTGGGTGGGTAGGTGGACAGGCAGGCAGGCAGGAAGTGGGTAGATCAGCAGGCAGACCAGTTAATCTGCACTACAACCCCACACACCGAGGCTCGGCACAGAAGTTATTTGCACGAGAGCTCAGAACTGCTGAGCAGCTGCGCTGGGTTGTGGGCCCAGGCCACCTTTCCCTAACATACTCCAAGTCTGGAGAGTAACAGGAAATGGTTTAAGCACCCTGGTCGGTCACTGCTGTGACCCACTTCAGCCTTATCTGCATTTTTATTCCTTAGGAAAGAACCTGTGGAACTTGGAGGTGTTCATGGTGCTGACAGGGGCTGCAGGCATTGCCCCAGGAACCTGATCCCGTGCTCAGAACCTACCCTGCGCCCTCCCGGAGGAGCAGCGCAACTAAAGCAAAACTGGCGCAGGCCCTCTTGGAGTTCTCTGTGACACCTCCTCTCCTCCCCAGGGAAGATGGCCCACAGCTGCTATTTCCTCAAAAAGCTCACTGTCAGAAACAGATGCCCATGCCCAGGACTCCACCAATGTGTTTTCATTTTCTCTAAGTTCATTTCAGATTTTAAAACCTGGAAATTATCTCATAGTTTAGAACCTGAACCTGGGGAGGGGCCTTCTGCATGGAGCATCTCCCAAGGGCCCTGCCGAGGCTCCCCTTGATGCTGGGGAACTCCTGCAGGAGATGAGCAGGCGGGGTGGCCACAGGTGGCCACTGGTTGGGAGGGTCTGGGGTAGAGAAGGAAGAAACACAGAAGGGCAGCAGCTGGGGGCCAGCTGAGCCAAGGGGGGGCAAAGCAAGGGAGGTCACCTAGTGGGTGGGAAGAAGACACAGGGGAGGGCACAGGAAGGAGCAGGGCCCTGGGAACCGTGAAGAGCCTACAGCGAGCACACACAAAGGCAAAGTGAAGGGTGATGTTGGTTAACTTACTATAGAAAATCCTTGACATATACAAAAAAAGGCAAACTAACGTGATGAGCCCTGCCCTGCCCCCCCACCAAGCCAACAGCCTAAGGGAGCCAGGGCCGATCTTACTCCTTCGCTATGTCCACCACCTCCTCAGCTTCTATGCTATTCTGAAATGAATCCTAGATATCCTGTCTTTCAACTGTAACTACCCAGAATTCTCACATGTAAAGAATTCCTGAGGTCATGCCTGCATATATAGATGGGCACACAGAAGCCTGGAGCAGGCCACTTGCCTCGGATACAGAGCCAGCAAGTGGGAGAGCCAGGCCAGAACAAGACCCCAGCCTGCACCTCTCGCTCCTCACCACAGCGCCAACACCGCAGCATCTCATTCACTCTGCAGACACGGGGCGCTCCGAGGTGTGGGGCCTTTCTGTGGGTCCTGGAGTTCTGGCAACATCTGTGTGCCCGTGAGCAAGTCCCTACACCTCCCTTAGGTTGCATGGACTCGTGTAAAGCAGCTCTGCCGTTATCAATTACCGCTAAGCACAGCTCTAAGGAGCACACAAGATAGGAATACACACGGAAGCATGTCTAAGTAGAGAATAAAGTGCTTGAAAATCTATTGTGACTTCTCCTGATGTTGCTGCCAAAATGATGCAATTCTTGACAGAAAACAGCAAAACCTGATGCCAAGGAAGACCATCACCATCAGGCGCATAGCAATGTCCCGAGCAAACTGAAAGGGCCCTGCTGGCTTGGAGGCCACCAGCACTCCCTGGGCGCCCATGCAAGTGTCCAAACAGAGGCCCTCCTTACCTGTCTGAGCCCTGCAGAGACTTCACCAGATGGGAATAGATGTCCCGCTCCTTCTTTAAGACCTGCATTAGCTCCTCATAGTCTGACTGTTGCTTTTCCTGGAAATAACAAAGGTATCTGGCATTAGGGGACAAATCTTAAAAGAGTGCAGCTCTATATTAATCAAACACATGTGGCGCGGTCTGGTTTTTAAAACCAGAGACCTGAGGCCCTGCCAGGCTCTGGCTCAGACCACAGTCCTACAGCACCACCTGCAGGAGGAGTGGGGAATGCCCGCCCACAGCAGTGTGCCTCTAGAACATCCCCGAAGGCCCCAGCTGGTTAGGAACTTGGTTCCCAGGGCATAGAAACCCTGAGAAGTGGGGCCTGGTGGTACATCCTCAGTCATGAGAGGCTGGTCCATGAACAAGGCCCCTCCTCATTCCTTTTTGCTCCCCAGCCATGAGGTGAACAGTCTGCTTCACTACCTACCCACTCCCAGTCATTGCCCCCCAGAACCCCCCTCCCAAGAGGCCCAAATAAATGGGCCTGACCAGTCTCACAGTGAAATCTCCAAACTGTGAGCCAAGATGAACCTTCTCTCTATGTCAGTTACATCAAATGTTCTGTTACAGTAACATGAAGCTAATACGTTTACCCGGCACAAAGCTGAGAGCTATGCTTCCAACACCCAACAGCTGCTATGAATCACAGCTGTCTGACTTGCCCAAGGTGAAACTGCCACTCCTCAGAGCTGCTGATCCTTATTTTCACAACACTACAAAGAAAACATCTTGCCATACTTGCTCTTGCTCCAAAAAAGAGAAACTCATAAACCAAAACCTAACCAATCC
>PVKN010010453.1:0-22676 GCA_004027915.1 Capromys pilorides
TTTTTTTTTTTTTTTCATTTATTTTATCTATTTTGCAGAACTGGGGTTCAAACTCATGACCTTGCACTTGCCAGGCAGGCACTTGTACCATGGAGTTATCTCCCCAGCCCCTTGTTTTCATTTATGTATTTGGTACAGGGTCTCAGTGAGCAGCTTGGACTTGTAATGATCCTCCTGTTTTCAGCCTCCCCTGAGTTGGGATTACAGGTATGCACCATCATGCTGATCTGCCAATGCAAGCACTTTAATTTGCTGAGCTATCTGGCCAGCCTTAGAAGTCTTAATTTCTTTCTGCTCCTCTCCCCTCCCCTTCCCTTCCCTTTCTTTTATGGTTCTTGTCAAAGAAACTTCTATCAGCCCTCATACTATGAAGATATTTTTCTGTTTCTTTCTGGTGTTTCATAATTTTTACAGGCTGGCAAGATGGTTCAACAGTCTGAAGCACTTGCTTAGCCAAGCTTAGGCAACAGCAGAGACTGCGGTTTGATCCCCGGTACCACGTGCTGTACCAGCCCCACCCCCAGGGCAGGCTGAGCTGGCCATAAAAAATAATAATAATTTTTAAATTTAAGTTACAAATGTGGTCTGTCATGATTTTTTTTTGCAGTGCCAGGGATTAAACTCAGGACCTTGTGCTTCCCAGGTAGATGCTTATGCCTCTGAGTTATCTCCCTGGCCACATGATTTTAGTTGTTTGTTTATTTGTTTATTTATTGTGTTTTTGAGACAGGGTCTTGCTATGCAGTTCAGGCTGGCTTTGAGCTCACTTTTGTAGCCCAGGCTGATCTCAACTCACACCAATCTTCCAGCCTCAGCCTCTCAAGTGCTGGGATTATAGGCATGCACACTCGGCTTGGAACAGGATTGATTCTTGTTAGTCAGCATTGATAATGTTTTTTTCCAATGTATTTGGTACGGGGTCTCACTACGAAGCTCGGACTCATAGTAATTATCCTGCTTTAGCCTCCCTAGTGCTTGAATAACTGGCATGTGGTACTGGGGATCAAACACGGATCCTTGTGCTTGGCCTTGGCAGATGCTTAGCTTAGGCCACTGAGCTATCTGCATGGACCAGCATTAACAGTTCATTGAAAGAAATTGTTTTTTCACGTATGTGTGTGTGTGTGTGTGTGTGTGTGTTTGTGTGTGTTTTGCAGGACTGGAGTTCAAACTCATGACCTTGTACTTGCCAAGCTGGCCCTTATGCCATGGAGCTATGTCCCCAGCCCCTGAAAGAAAATTTTTTTTGAAAACATTCAACACGTGGATGTCTGATAGGATGAGCACATCCCCGGGCTCTAAAGATTGAGGCAGGGCCCCACATGTGCTAGATATGCACTCTACCCCCTCAGCCCTCAGCTCTTTTTGGTTGGCTGCTTTATGACACAAGACTTGCTTAGTTGCCTAGGATGACCTCCAACTTGTTAGCCTTCTGTGCAGAGAACTACCACATCTAAGGGGGAAAAAGTCTTTTAATAAATTTACTGATTTTTGTATTTCGTACAGGGTCTCACTGCACAGATCAAGCTCATAGTGAACCTCGTGTTTTCAACCTCCCAAGCACTAGGATTATAGGCAGGGGCACCATACCCAGTCTAGACCGACAAGCTGGGGAATCAAATCCGGTCTCTGAGTCTGCCTAAGCAGGTGCTTTAGTCCACTGAACTATCTGGCTGGTCCCCCACACAAGCTTTTAAAAGTGCGTTACTTCTAGTACCAAATAATTCCCGTCATTGTGATGCTGTCTGTTCCTCTAAAAATATAGCATTTTAAGGTTGGCTTTTCGTTAGTTATGAAAACAGAGCTGAGTGTCTGCTAAAATCCAGGACTGATTGGAGGATGTAGCTTTGGAATGTTGCTTTGCCTTGCAGGCATGAGGTCCTGAATTCAATTCCCACTACAAAGCACATCCAAGATCACACATAGAAGTCATGCTCCTAACCTCACCAGTCGTGGATGGGATGGGGATATGAATAGCACTCCGTGTACCAGTTAGTGGGGGGATGCAATGGTCTACAAGCTGTATGCCATAGAGTATCAACTTCAGGTGTGGTTGCACATGCTTATAATCTCAGAACATGAGAGGCTGAGGCAGGAGGATCATCACACAGTTCAAGCCTGCTTGGGCGACATCCCAACAACAGCCTGAAGTACATAGGGAAACCTTGTCTCAAGAAAGAAAGAAAAAGCCTATAGAGGCTCACGCCTAAAATCCCAGCACTTGGGAGGTTATCTCAGTTACTGTTGTTGCTGAGACACATACCCGACACCCAAAATGATGGAAGGAAAAGTTTATTTATAAGCTTACCGTTACTGGAGGTTTCAGTCCCTACTTGGCCAGCTCCATAACAGACTGGCACATGGCAGAGAGCAGCAGTTCAAGGCAGCGGAACAATTGAAACGGAAGCAACAGAGTCTGTCCCTTTGTCTTTCTTTTTTTATGTTACATTCAGGCTCTCTGCCTGAGGCTGTCCACCTCAGGCCACAGCCGTAATTGCAGTAGTACTCAGACAATAACCCCATCAGTACTAAAACGTATAATCCCAGTGGATCATGAGTTAGTCTCAAACTCTAGAAGTCCCTGTCCCATGTTTTTTTTCTTTTTTCTTTTTTCTTTTTGTCTTTTTGAGATAGGGTCTCGCTATGCATTTCAGGCTGGCCTTGAGCTCACTTTTGTAGCTGAGGCTGGTCTCGAACTGGCACTGATCCTCCTGCCTCAGCCTCCCAAGTGCTGGGATTACAGGTGTGCGCCACCACACCTGGCTCCCTGCCCCATGATTATTACATGAGGCTTTGGGGGAACAACTAGACACAGACCATAACAGAGGTAGAGACAGTATCTCCAGGAATTGAGGGCTAGCCTGAACTATATATCGAGAGCCTGTTTTACAAACAGAATGACCAGAGAAACAAATGGATTGCTCATCATACAGAATTGGGGCAGCTGGCTGTTCAGTGAGGGGAAAGAGCAAAGACAGTTTCTAATTTACACCACACAGAAAAGAAATGCATCCCAGGTAGATGAAAACTCCAAACATAGAATAACTAAAAGAACTTAGGGCGCTGGTGAGACAGCTTAGCGGTCTAAAGCACATGCCTCAAGAAGTTTAGGCCACCGCGCAGGGACCGCGGCTCCATCCCAGGCCCCATGTGCTGCGCCGCCCCCCATCCCCCAGGGAAGGCTGAGCCGCCATGATGCAAACCAATATGTAATGTGATTGAAGAAAATAAAATAAACTTTAAAAAAAAAAAACAAACTTAGGGCCCGTTGGTATTGTCTTCACATAGACAACATTCTGTTCTATTATCTTTACATGAGTTTTTCAAGAGCACATAGAGGATCTTTTGAGCCCAGGAGTTTCAGACAGCCTTGGCAACATAACAAATCATCTCAAAACAAAAAATGTCTCCTGACCAAGAGCACAGACAGAATGAATAGCAGAGTGGGAGAAAATGCAAAGAAAAAAAAAAAAAACCTCAGCCTTATTTTAGCGTGACAGTGATGAGGGCCAGTCAGGTAGCTCAAGAGACTAGCGCCCGCTTAGGCCGAGCTCAGCAGGATGTGCTGTGCTGTGCTGTGCTGGCCCCACTCCCAGGGCACACTGAAGGGATTGAGACTGGGTGTGGTGGCATGCACTTGAAGCACTTTGGAGGTGGAAAACTAGGATTACTGTAAGTCCAGTCCACTAGTAAGACCCTGGAGACCCTGTACTAAATACATTTAATAAAAAAGTGTGGTAGTGATGGGTGCGGGTTGCCTGGGAGTGTGGCGCTGAGGCCCTGGTTTCCATCACAGCACACACACCACCACGGGAAACTCATATTTCCATACTCTTGACAGTTACCTATGGATAAGCAAATCACCCTTATTTCTCTACTGAATTGACACAAATGTGGAAGGTTATTAATGCATGTTGGCGAGGGCTTTCACAAGTGGACGTACAGCAACAATAAGAAAACTTTCATTGATAGAGGCAGAACTATGACATCTCCTTGTAGTAAAATGTTGTCAGGTTCTTAACATATAATGACAGGAAAACTAGTGGAAAGTATTTATAAAAGTCATTAATGACCCAGTTTGTTTCAAATCAAATCTTAGGTATATACTTAAAATCCAGAAGAGTATACCCATACACAGAGGAGGATAGGAAGGTTTTTATTTCCACACAGTTCCTTTTTTTGTTCTTTGGTATTGGGAATCAAATTCAGGACCTTGCATTTGTGCCAGGAAGGTGTTGTGCCACAAAGTGACATTCCCGGCCTGACATAAGCATCTTGTAGTACCACTTAGCAATTAATTTTTGTAGTTTCTCGTGAGACTTGATGGGAGGTTAAATTGTACCATGGTTTAGAGAATCAGGAACTTCCAAATGGCAGTTTGTGTTAGGATGCTATCATCAGGCTCCTTTCCAAACACGGAGGGTGTAGTTTCTGGGAACACTGAAATGTTACCCAGATTAATAGGAATTGATGCAGATAACATTTAACAGATTTTCAACGTCTAGTGATTTCGCCCGTTTCACTAAGATCCTGAAACATTAAAGGTGAGAATTCATGCTTTCTCTATTTTTATAGATTTTTGATGAAACTGAGTCATGAAACTGTCACCATTGAATTGAAGAATGGAACACAGGTCCATGGAACAATCACAGGTATGTAGGTTGAACTTTTTTTTTAATGTTTTTTGTTTGTGCACAGTCTCACCATGCAGTTCATACTGTAGTGATCCTCATGTTTTCCTCCATCTTAGTGCTGAGATTACAAGCATGCACCACCATGCCCAGACTGTTTTATTTTATTTATGTTTTTGTATTTTAGAGAAGCATCTACAGGGTGCTCAGTCTCACTACTAGATCAGACTCCTAGTGATCTGCCTGTTTTCAGCCTCCAAAGAGCTGGGATTATAGGCGCGCCACCATGCAATGTGTCAATTGCATCTCAGCGTGCCATGGGGGCGGGGCCCGCAGGCAGGCCCAGCATTAAACCCTGGCCCCTGCACCTGCTTGGCTTTAATCCGCTGAGCTATTTGGCTGCCCAGATTTTGTCTTAATAACATTTTTGTTTTGTTTGAGCTTTTGTTTCCTCATCTCTTCCACCTTGGGACCAGAAGTCTTTTTGGTTTCCTAGTGAGTGTTATTGTGGTGGTGATCCTCTTTTTTTTCTTTTTTCTTTGGTCTGAATTAATTGGCCTTATTGAGGTCTCATTCAGATACTTTGGCTGTGACCAAACTGGCTATCACAGGTTGCCCTGTGTGCTATGAGGCCTATGCCCCTCTGTCTTCCCTGTCTGGATGCGGCTGCTTCTACCTTGGAATCACTTCTTTGGTTAGACCGTTGTGTTCCCTGATGTGTAGTTCAGTATCTGAGTAAATCAAAAGACATTGTTTTTGGATAAACTGGAACTTTACAGCACCATCTGCTGTGAAAGCAAATCTGTGCAGTATAAGGTGATGTGATCTATGACCATATCTGAGGAAGAGCAAATAGTGCTGGGTGTGGTAGCACACACCTGTAATCCTGGCACTGGAGGCTGAGGCACAAGTATCAGTGAAAGTTGAAGGCCAGCCTGGGCTCCGTAGAGAGACCTTGTTTTTAAAAAAAAAAAATCATCCCAGGCCAGCAAGATAGCTCAGCGGGACTAAGTATCTGCTTAGGCAAGCACAGGGACTGGGGCGTGATCCCCAGCACCACAGACCATGTTGGCCTTGCCGGTCCTGCCCCCAGGCTCACTAGCCGAAAGCAGAGACCAGTCTTGATTGTTTACACCTGTAATGCCAACACTGGGAGGCTGAAAATAGAATCACTACAAGTCCAAGCTGTGTAGTGAGGTCCTGTGCCAAATACATTTTTTAAAAAATTCCATGAGTAGTGATTTAATCCTTTTTCCTCCAGAGTACTCTTTTTTTTTTTTTTTTTAATTATGGCCAGCTCAGCCTAGAAGGCTGGCACAGCATGTGGTGCTGGGAAATCAAACTGCAGTTCCTGCAGTTGCCTAGGCTTTCCTAAGCAGACACTTTAGACGGCTGAACCATCTCACTGGCCCCAGAGTACTATTTTGAGTATTATGGAGTCAGAGGGTACTTCTTGCTTTTTTATTTTGTTATAATACTGGAAGTTGAACAATGGTCTTTGTTTTTTTTAAATTTTATTTATTTGTTTGCTTGTTGTGTTTGTTTCTCTATTTATTCCTTTTGTGGCTGGCTCAGCCTGCCCTGGTGGTGGCGCTGGCGCAGCATGTGGTGCCAGGGATCGAACTGCAGTCCCTGCAGTTGCCTGAGCCCTCCTGAGCAGGCGCTTTAGACCACTGAACCATCTCGCCGGCCCCTGAACAATGGTCTTTGTATCAGGCCGTATCCCCAGCTCAGTTTGGTTTAGTTGTTTGAAGAAGGTTGTTGATATGCAGTCTAGGCTGGTCTTGAACTCTGGGTAACCTAGGCTGGCCTCAAACTTGTGGTGATCCTTCTGCCTCAGTCTCCCAAGTGTTGGAATTATAGTCATGCACTACCACACTTGGCTAATTTTTTTTTTTTTAAAGTATAGAGTCTCACTACATAGACTCATAGTGATTCTCCTGTATTTAGCCTCCTAAGTGCTGGGATTACAGGCACATACCACTGTGCCTAGTTGCCCAGTGTCAATCTCCATCTCAGTGTGCCCTGGGGGCTGGGCTGGCATGGCATCTATTTTTTTTTTCTCTCTTTTGGAGACAGGGTCTCGCTATTCGCTATGCAGTTCAGGCTTGCCTTGAGCTCAGTTTTGTAGCCCAGGCTGATCTCAAACTTGGCACTGATGCTCCTGCCTCAGCCTCCCAAGTGCTGGGATTACAGGCGTGCGCCATCATGCCTAGTCTCAGTAGCTCTTTCTGCACTCCAGCAGCTGTGCTCTACCTTAGCAGGTGCTTTAGTCCACTGAGCTATCAGACTGGTCCTAAATTTTTAACCTTGAGATAGAATCTTACTAATTCACTAAGTCGGCCAGGCCAGGCTTGAACTTGCAGTCCTCTTGCCTCAGCTTTGCAGAGTGCTGGGATGATTGTCTCCCTACTTTCAACTACTGCAGCTCGCCTGTCGTGTCCTATATGAGCACATAGAAGTGTAAATGCATTCTCGAGCATTATAGCAGGAGTAATCATGCTGGCTAGTGAGGAATACATTATGCTGGCTTACCATGTAGTCCCTGGAGCATAGCAGAGCTTAGCAGTACCCCAGGCTCTGTGGATCAGCGCCCCCAAGGAGGTGGAACCTTTCGGAGAATACTAATTTCAAGAAAGAAAACCACTTGACTGAGGGAGAAAAATACGGCTGAAAATTTGGAGATGGGATTTGGGAAAGTTGAAAGCATTTGTGTGTTCTAACTTGACTGTAAGAACAAAGGTGGGACTACCTGGGGGTGAGGAGGCCATAGAGACACACAGCTGTGGAATAAGCACCTCCACACCCAGTAGGGGTTAGGGGTCCCTGGGCCTGAGACTGCTGGGGGTCCTTCTCCCCACTTTGGCCCAGCACCTCCTGGAAACTTATGCTGTTTATGATGTGTGATCTGGACCCAGCTGATCCCTCTGCCGTGTTCCTTGCAGGTGTAGACGTCAGCATGAACACACATCTAAAAGCTGTGAAGATGACCCTGAAGAACAGAGAGCCGGTGCAGCTGGAAACATTGAGCATTCGAGGAAATAACATTCGCTATTTCATTCTGCCTGACAGCTTGCCTCTGGACACGCTACTTGTGGATGTTGAACCTAAGGTGAAATCTAAGAAGAGGGAAGCTGGTGAGTTTGAAGGGTTATACGTGTTTTTATATATGGTGGATGGATGGATTGATTGATTGATATTTTGTCTTTTTGAGACAGGGTCTCCCTATGCAGTTCAGGCTGGCCCTGAGCTCATTTTTGTAGCCCAGGCTGGTCTCAAACTTGCACCCATATTCCTACCTTAGCCTCCCAAGTGCTGGGATTACAGGCATGCGCCACCACGCCTGGCTTATATGGTGGGTTTAAACCCCATACACTATTCAGAATATACCTGTGTGGCCAGGTGTGGTGGCTCACAGGCATACCTGTAGTCCCAAAGCTTGGAAGGCTGAGGCAAGAGGACCGTAAGTTCAAGGCCAACCCAGATTGTATGTAGTGCAACCCTGTCTCAAAATAAAAATCATAAAGGGAGAGAAGGGCCGCGTGTAGTGGCAGGTACAGGTAATACAGAGGGGATATAATCATAAAGGGAGAGAAGGGCCGCGTGTAGTGGCAGGTACAGGTAGTACAGAGGGGATCTCACTCGCTTGTTTTCTTTCTTTTCCCTCAGTGGCAGGAAGAGGCCGAGGCCGAGGTCGAGGAAGAGGTCGTGGCCGTGGCAGAGGACGAGGGGGTCCCAGGCGATAACACTTCCCAAGATGACTGGTGCAGAGGACGAGTGGGTCCCAGACTATAACGCAGAAGACAAAGGGGTCCCAGGCCATAACGCTTCCCAAGATGAGTCGTGCAGAAGTGACCGGGGGTATTTTTTGTACAGATTTTGTTTGTCAGTTTTTAATAAACATAATTGTGGGATATAGTTGTCTGTTGACTATTACCAAGCTTAAGTTTTAACAGTTTTTCTATGTGTTTGTTGTATTTGTGAAATTAACAGTCTAAGCAAACCAATTCCTTTCTCTTTTTTTGGTATTCAGGTTCTTAGTTCAGGCTGGCCTTGAACTAGCTGGGTAGCCTAGTCTGGTCTCAGACTTGTGGTGATCTTCCTGCCTCAGCCTCCTGAGTGCTGGGATTACTGTCCTGTGTCCCCATGCCCAGCTTTTTGGGCAGGTCAGTTAATGGGAATGTAACTGGAGGCCTTCATACCACCATGTATCTTTATCCCTTTTTGTTTTTTCTTTTATTTTTTTTTGAGACAGGGTCTTGCTATGCAGTTCAGGCTAGCCTTGAGCTCACTTTGTAGCCCAGGCTGGTCTTGAACTCACACCAGTCCTCTAGCCTCAGTCTCCCGAGTGCAGAGATTACAGGGGTGCACCACCATGCCTGGCTTGTTTTTTCTTTTGAGATTAAATCTTGCTAAATTGCCTGGCTGTACTCAAATTTTTGATCCTCAGGCCTCCATGCCAGAGCACAAGTATTACACGTGTGCTTGGATGTAGTTTTGTTTGTTTGTTTGTTTGGTGTGTGTGTGTGTGTGTGTGTGTGTGTGTGTGTGTGTGTGTGAGAAACTGGGGATTGAACTCAGGCCCTTGCGCTGGCCAGGCAAGCGCTTATTCTACTGAGCTATCTCCCCAGCCCCTGAGATTTCTCTTTCATAAGGACTTTTTTTTTTTTTCCTGGCTCAGGCTGTCTTAGTGACAGGCCAGATAAGGCTTTTGAAGCTGGGGATCGAACCCTGGTTCCCTGCGACTGATAGCGTTTGCCCGCACAGGCCCCCTCTTTCATGATATTTATACATGATATAAACACTTTTACTTCACACGTCTGCATATGCCTTTTTTTTTAATGTATCTGGTACGGGGGCTCACTATGCAGCTCAGACTCAGTGATCCTCCTCCTGCTGTTTTCAGCCTTCACAGTGCTAGAATTACAGGTGTGCTGCCGTGCCCAGTCTGCTGCTGGCTCAGCATGCCCAGGGAGCGGGGCTGGCACCAGCACAACCTGTAGTGCTGAGGATCGAGCCCTGGTCCCAGGTGCTTAGTCCACTGAGCTATTTTCCCAGCCCACTTTTGCTTTTGCTTTTTTGTTTAAAGTTGGTTTTGTTTTGTTTGTTTGTTTCTTGCTGGCTTAGCCTGCGCTGAGGGCAGAGCTGGCATGTAGTATGTGGTGCTGGGGATCAAACCATGGTCCCCTGCTCCTGCTGAAGCTTGCCTAGTAAGCAGGTACTTTAGACCACTGGGCTATCTTACCAGCCCCTAAAGTTTTTTGTTTTTAGACAGGGTCTCAGTGTGTAGTCCCAGCTGGCCTTGAACTCACTTGTATAGCTAAGGATGACCTGAAACACATGGCAATCCTCCTGTTTCAGCTTCCTGAGTGCTGGGATTACAGACTTGTGTCACCACACCCCCAGTTGCAAATGCATTTTATTGGTTGTTTTGATTCCATTTGTACCTGTGTAACCTGGCCATGTGTGAAATAAGTTTCAGTGCTTCAAAAATGTGGTGGGATGGTGTCTCAAATTGATTCTCCTCAGGTTAACTCAGAAACATCAGTATATGTTACCAGTTTGTAGTTGTTTTTAGAGTTAGAAACCAGTTGTTTTGTTGTCAGTTAATATTTCTGTTCCTTTCACTTTTCTGTAGGTTCTCAATAAAATACAGGTCTCTGTTCCCTTGAGTTGAGATTCTGTTGATGGTCACTAGATTTTTGTTCATGAACGGTGTTGCAGTTTGTAGAGAGTCTACCTGTTAGTGGTTCTTGAGCCAAATCTCCTATAAAGAGGGCTTTGGGGGCCTGGTGTTCTAGCTCAGTGGCACAGCCCCTGCCTGGCAAGCATGAGGTCAAGTCCAATTCCCGGTACCAAAAAAAAAAAAAAAAACTTTAAGAGCAAAAGGGAAAAGGCCTACTTTTCGGGGTGCTAGCCAAATAGCTCAGCAGATTAAAGCACCTGCAAGCAAGCTCAGGGGTCAGGGGTTGAACCTCCCTGGCTCTGCCCCTGGGGCACACTGAGACAGTGATTGAGACTGGGCGTGGTGGCTC
The DNA here is from genome assembly GCA_004027915.1 of Capromys pilorides. Lineage (NCBI taxonomy): Eukaryota > Metazoa > Chordata > Mammalia > Rodentia > Capromyidae > Capromys > Capromys pilorides. The sequence continues at coordinate 10,667 of PVKN010010453.1, forward strand.
GTGCCTATAATCCCAGCTCCTGGGAGGCTGTAAACAGGCGGATCACTAGGAGTGATCCTAGTAGTGAGACCCTGAACACCATGTAGACCCTTCCCTAAAATACAAAAAAAAGAGAAAAAAATAGTAATAATAATTGTTAATTTTATGAAAGTTAGAGCTGGACATGGTAGTGCACACCTGTAATCCCAGCACTTGGGAGGCTGAAGCAAGAGGATCACTGCAAGTTGAGGCCACCCTGGGTTATGAAGTGAGTGCAAGATCAGCCTAAACTACTAGAGCTTATCTCAAAAAGAAAAAAAAAAACATGTATTTTTTTCAGCATTTCACTAAGAGAAACATCCTTGCAGATGCATATAACTTTAGTAACTAAGCTATATAAATTAGTTTTATAAAGTTGTTAAAAAGTGACTAAAGCTGAATGAATTACATATCAAGACTATCCAAAACCCAAACCAACAAAATAGTGACAAAAAAAAAAAAGATAAGTCAGTCACCCAAAGGAAAGCCCAATAAAATTGGGGTGGCAGCTTTCTAAACTGAGGGAAGGCAGTTAGTGTCTTGCTGCACATGTGCTGAAGATGGCAGTGCTGCAGGACCATTCGGGTTTGGGGCTGGAGTTTTGCTTCTTGTGACCCTTGGAGAGAGCCGCCAGGGCCCGTGCTTGCTGGAATGTGCTTTCCCCAAGCTCTGCTGAGCCCAGCAGCTGTGCCTGAGTAGCAGAATTGTCCTCATGGCCTCCGGGTCTATGAGGGAGAAGGTTGATTACACTTTGTGCAGCTCCATGTCAACGTGGGAGGGGCAGTGTGAGTTGCCTGCTCCCAGTCCCTACAGGGGTAGCGTGGGCTGGCCTGAGAGCCAGAGACTGGGGGAGCAGAGGACTGGTCCCTGCAGGGCGACACTCAGCTGCTGGTCACTGCTGGTACTGCACTGACCTGTAAAACAAGACTCTGGTTTGGCTTACCGTGTTATACAATCTCCAAAGTTGTGCTTGAAAACTTGGTGAAGGGAGAACAAACAAAAGGAAATTCTCCCACCACACGTGCCACAGCTCCAAAGGCTACACTGGGAGGGTGGGCCAGAGAGCCGCATTTGCCATGTTCCGTGGGCTCACAGAAGCTGGCTACAAAAGTTCCCGCAGCCTTCTGCTGAGCATCTTGCCGTTGGGTGGTGTCAGTATATGGTGGTCTGTGGCTTTCTGTACCCTGGCAGTGTCAAGACTGCCAAGGCGATGTTATTCAGCTTGCAGAGTTCTTGGAGTTTGGCAGTTCATTCTTGTGCAGTGGTACCATGCTCTATGACCCTCCTAACCTTTCCCAGAAGAAAAGCTTTTTTTTTTTTTTTTTCTGGGACTGGGGTTCAACTCATGACCTTGCACATGCCAGGCAGGCCCTTGTGCCACAGAGCTATAAGAAAAGCTCTTTTTAACCTGGTGTTGGTTGAATGAGGATCAGCTCATTGGTTATTGGGGAGGGGGCTTGAGACACCTCTCACTGTGTAGCCCAGGTTGACCTCCACCTCGCCTCAATCCTTCTGCCTTAGCCTTCTGAGTGCTGGAACTGGGCTGCCTCACCACGCCTGGCTGGAACAGCTCACTGTTAATTGGACAACAGTGTCTTTGTTTGGGGTCGTGGATCAGTGTAGTCCCTGAAAGTGATAGGAAAGAAACCTAATGAAACCCTCTGCTTTTGGGTTAGCCCAGTGGTTTAAGGGCCTGCGTGGACAATCCCAGTCAGGTACAGGATAGGTGGTATGATCCCCACACCCACCCTTAAGGCAGCCTGTGCCAGCCAGAAAAAGCTCCTTCAAAATTTCTTTTAAAAAAGAAACCCTCACCAGGCATGGTGGCACATGCCTGTAATCCCAGCACTTGGGAGGCTGAGGCAGGAGGATCAGTGCAAGTTCGAGGCCAGCCTGAGCTACAAAAATGAGCTCAAGGCCAGCCTGAACTGCACAGCGAGACCCTGTCTCAAAAAGACATACATACATAAATAAATAAATCTTAAAAAACCCTCTGCTTTTGCATATTCAATTTTGCATTTTCTAGAGATGGACAACCTGAATAAGTATCCTGTCACTGCTCAGCCTGCTTCAGTCTGAGGCTCTGGTTGCCTGTTTGGGCCATAGGGGTACAAGATGCTAACCTTTCCCTTAGCATGAGCTAAGCTTTGGTTACACGTATGCTGTGGCTGTAGAAGTGCAGAAGCCAGGCGTAGCTCCTGCTTGTACTGTTCTTGCTGTAGAGGTTGATTTGCGTGTAGCTATGTTCTGATAGCTATTGAGAGTTATGTTCCTGAAGGATGGAGGTGAACGTGTTGTCTGGGAAAGCCCTGAAGACCAGGCACACAGGGAAGAGAATCTCACCCCCATGGGAGGGAGCCTTGGAAGCGGAGTTTATTTTTGGTGCAAACCATGACATTAATTTGCTGCAGCTGTAACTAAATTAATTAGTTGACTGAAAAATTCAGCATTGGTGGGGCTGGGAACTCAGAATAAGTGCTTGCCTGGCAAGCACAAGATCAAGACAAAAAAAAAAATTGAGCATTGGGAGACATCGTGCAGTTCAGATGAGAACTAAGTGGCAGGAAAGCTGGTTTTAAATGGGAGTTAGGCCGGGTGTGGTGACTCAACTATAATCCCAGCACTTGGGAGGCTGAGGCAGGAGGATCAGTGCGAGTTGGAGACCAGCCTGGGCTACTAAAGTGAGCTCAGGGGCAGCCTGAACTGCATAGGGAGACCCTGTCTCCAAAAGACCAAAAATAATAATAATAATTAGGCGTTAGAAGCTTTTCCTTCTAGATGTTAAGCCTTATTTTCTGAAAGTTCATTTTAAGTTTTTAAAATGTTTAATTTTTTTTTTTGGCAGGACTGGGGTTCGAACTCATGACCTTGCACTTGCCAGGCAGGCACTTGTGAAAATGTGTAGTTTTTTTAATAACATTGGGAAATTCTTTTTTTTTTGTGGGGGATAGAGTTAATTCTTAACAGCTTTATTAGACATAATTCACATAGATTTGACCCATTTTGTTTTTCTGAGACAGGTTCAGGCTGGCCTCAAGTTTGCAGCGATCCTCCTGCTTTGACCTCTCAAGTGCCACAATTACAGGCTTGCGCTGCTATGCCTAGAAACCCTTCTCTGGGGCCAGGAATTAATTAATCAGTCTATCTATCTATTTGTCTATCTGTCTGTCTATCTATCTGTCTTATCTATCTTATCTATCTATCTGTCTTTTTGAGACAGGGTCTAGCAGTTCAGGCTGGCCTTGAGCTCACTATTGTAGCCCAGACTGGTCTCGAACTCATACCCTGATCCTCCTGCCTCAGCCTCCTGAGAGCTGGGATTACAGGTGTGTGCCACCATGCCCGGTTACTTTTGTTTCTATTTTTAAAAACAGGTCCTTCCCTCTTTGCCCAGGCTAACCTCAAATTCCTCAATTTAAGGAACTCTTCTGCCTTGGCCTCCTGAGTATGGGCACTGTAGGCTCTCAACACTGACCCTTTTAAAGTATGTGTTTTATATTTATCCATTCCTCAGCTAACAGACCTTTGAGTTATTCATGCATTTTGGCTGTTGTGAATAATTTCACTACAAATATTCATGTGCCAATTTCCATCAGTGTACTGCTTTTAGTTCTCTGTAGTGTATGCCTCCCAGCAGCCCAGCTACTGGGGAGGCTAAGGTGGGAAGGTTTTAGGACCGGCCTGGGCAACATAGCAACACCACATGCAGCAACAGAAATGTGTATCCTTACAAGTGAGGTCACTGGATCTTACAGCCATTTTAGGTGAGTTTTAAAAAATTTTGTATATCATACTTTTTTGGGGGGTGTACAGGAAATTTATCTCAGGACCTTATGCCTGCCAGGCAGGCACTGCACTGTTGGCTCTCAAAAGATTTTTTTTTGTTTTTTATTTCTTTTATTTTTTAAGACAGAATGTTGCTATGCTTGGTCTCAAACTCACAACAATCCTGCCATAGCCTCCCAAGTGCTAGGATTGTAAGCATGTGCCACTGTGCCCAGCTCATTAGTTTTAGTACATCTGAGGACTTCCAGACTTCGAGTGGCAATACCATTTTATACTTCAACCCGTAACATGTGAGGACACTCATTTTGGCATTCTTGCCAACACTTATTTTCTGACATTTGAGTGTTAATCTTCCTTGGTTACTGTAAGAATTGGAAGTACAATATCCATCTTGTGCCAAATTACTGGACAAAAAGACAACACTTTACCTTCAAGTGGAAATTTTTTTCTCCAAAATCTTAATATAGCAGTCTTATATTAAGACTGGGTTGCTATATTTTATTTTTTCTGAGACAGGGTCTCTATGTAGGGCAGGCTGACATTGTACTTACTTATGTAGACAAGGCTGGCCTCGAACTCATGGCCCTCCTGCCTGGGCCTCCTGAGTGCTGGGATTATAGGTGTGTGCCACCATGCCCTGCTGTCTTAAGGAGAGTCTCAGGCAAGATAGACACTACACCTGAGGTTTCCATAGGACCCATTGTGAGGGACAGTGCCCCCCTAGGTCAGCTGTCCTAAGGAAAGGGGACAGAAGCTATCTCAGTTTAACAGGCTTCCAGTAAGCTCATGCTTTACCTCTGCTGCCATCCAGCTGGGCTCACTGCTGTGCAATGAGTACCCTGCTCTTGTCTGGGCCATAGACCCAGCAGGATCTGTAAGAAGGCAACTAACGGCAAGACTCTTCAGCAAGGGTCACCTGTGTTCGCTGGTGTGCTGCACAGGCTCACACAGCGATGGCCCAGCCTTCCCTGGGTCCTGCTGGTAGTCTGCCTGCACCTCAGAAAGCAGAGGCAACCTTTCCAGTGAAATATTTCTTTCCAAAAATGAATATGGGGGATACCCACTCAGGACCCCACTCCTGTCTCTCTCGCACAGGAGTTTTCTTTCCCTCAATAAATATATTCTGCTCATTACTTCTGTTTGTTCCTAAAATTCATTCTTCAGTTTTAGAGAACACGAACTTGTCCCAGGTACTTTTCAGGTTGGGGATCGGTTTTCCCTCTATCATTGGAGGTTCCCTATCGGAGGTCATGCACCCCAGATGAGTTTTTTCTTCTTGCATCTGTACCAGGGATTGAACCCAGGTCCTTCTGCTTGCCTGGGCAGGTGTTCAGACTGCTAAGCTATGTCTGTAAACTCCCAAGACATAGGATTTTGCAACGGACTGAAAACTCAAAACCCCAGCTACACTTGAAAGATACCTCAGAGAAGTAATTTCCTAAGGGTTCTAAGTACTAACAATAAAGCACACCCCCCCCCCAAAAAAAAAGAAAACGAATATGAAAGCCAACTGACAAATACTTCCAAGACTAGAGCTTTAGCATCTCAATCTGTGTTCACTGTTGAGTAAACTCATTCAGATTCAGAAATTTTAACCTTTGTGCTGTTTTTCCCTAGTCCTGAGGATTGAAGGCACAGCCCTCACACTGAACTACATCTTCAGCCCTTTTTATTTTTTGCCTTGAGGGAGGGTCTTGCTAAGCTCCTGATGCACTCACCTTGGCCCAGCTCCTCCTGTTACAGTGTACAGCTCAGAGGCTGGTACTTCCCCAGAAGGTTCTGAGATGAAGGCAGGAGCCCTTCTGCACTAATCCACTCCACCTGGTCAGATCAGGGGAGACGTCCCAGGGTCAGTACTGCCTAAACAGCCGGCCACTGTTGTCTTTGCTTGGGACCAGCCAGCTTCATTAGCCAGTAGTGTCTTTTACAAGACCCGTGTTTTGCTAGGTGTGGTGCACACTTGTAGTCACACTCGGGAGGCTGAGGTAGGATTGCTGTGAATTCAAGGCCAGCCTAAACTGCATAGTGAGACCCTGTGTCAAAAAGAAAAAAAAAAAAAGCTGTGTCTTTTTTCTGGTACTGTTGAATGCACTCCGGGTGTTGCTCTTGCCAGGCAGGTGCTTATGCCACGGAGCTGTTTCTCCAGCCCCCATGTCTTGGAGTACAGAAAAAAAAAAAAGAAAAGCCAAATATAGATGGAAATTGTAAACTGTTCTGCATCACTTTCAATTTAAGATTTGGGCTGAGAGGAGGATCACTAAGTTTGAGACCAGCCTAGGCTACAAAGTGAGTTTAAGGCCAGCCTGAACTGCATAGCGAGACCTATGCTGGCCCAACCCAGAAACCAGGTGTGGTGTTGCACCCCTGTAATCCCAGCATGGGGGGAGGGGGGCTGAGATAGGAGTATCACTGCAAGTGAGCTGCATCGCAAGACCCTGTATCAATTTTTTTTAAAAAAGCACTTTCTAACTTTTTGCCTGGTGACTTCAAGTTGGTTCAGAAATTGCAAACCATACCAACATTGCACATGAAACCTATGTTCCTCTTACTTAGTCCATAGCATAAATCACATACATGAGATTTAAAATTTACGGATACTAATTGGCAAACAAGCAGTTAGAAACACAGAGTAAGCCCTTGTGTGACCCCCGATCTATTCCTCTTCTGCCAGCCCTCCAAGCCTGGCTGTTCATGAGACCTTGGTATATGTGCAACAACATGCTGACAGGAGACAATGCGTGGGCTTGTCACACTGCTCAGAGAATGGGTGCCAGTGTCAACTCACGGTGAGGTGTGTATGAGCGATAGTGTTCTACAGAAAGTGCACGTGCACAGAGTGTCCAGTCATAAATTAATAGCAAGGTTTCCCTTTTTCTTGCCTTTGGGGATTGAATCCAGAAGCTATACTACTGAGCTACATTTAAGTCCTTTCTATTTTTTTTTTATTTTATTTTTAATAGTTAAGAGACTTTATTCTAATAGCTATAATTACAGTGCTTGTCGAAATGAAAACTGAAAACAAGTATACAAAACGGTTGATTACTAATTGTGTATTGAAAGCAGTAAGAGGTTCCACGACACCAAATAAACCAGTTCTGAAGTTTCCCAAGGTAAATTTAACAGCTCCAGCTTCTTCAGTGTTTATCAAAATACAAAAGAAAAAGTAGATGTCTTTTCTGATGGCAAATCAGACCCTTGCAGGCTGAGGGAGGAAGCTACTTCACACATGGAGGTGGGGGTGCTCTGGGACTGTGGTCTGGAGTGGACCAACTGACCCAGCATGCACACGCTCCTGCTGGTGAGACCCAGACTTTGACCAATGCAAGTCCCGAGTGGGCACTGGGAATAGGCTGCCATTCCAGCTGCACGCTGACCGAGGGGGAGGGAGGGCCCCTTACCCCTCATAACCCTCCCCGCTACCCCGAGGTGACCATGTGAGCATGAATATAAGCACAATGCTATGGAATGCAGGTGACCCAAAGACAGGTGGGCCACAGGGTCTCGACTGTGACCATGCAGTGGATGGCATTTGTCACATCTCTGGAGTTCCCAGAGAAACAGCTGATCTGATCATCAGGCTGAACTGCACTAGGAACAGTCTCCCTTCTGCGTGTTCAAGTGTTCTCCTCACCTTGTAATTTATAACTGTTTTTTAAAATGCACTGAATTTGGTTTATACACCAACCACCACATGGATCCTGACGCCAATCTACAGCTCAGTGGCTCCTGGAGGCCAGGGGCCCATGCACCCAAATCCCTTCTCAGTGCTAACAGTGAGTTGATTTTTTTCTTTACAATAAAAAAGCTGAGTAATATTGCATAGGAGTACCAGAAACTGCCTCAGTGGAAACAGAAACTATTTACATTAAATAAAAACCTGGCTGCAGGCTGCGTCTGCACATGTATAGCATGATGCGTACACACTGTGACCAACCCATGGAGACAGCTTCTGGCACTCAGGACCACAGAGTCGCAACGTTTGCCACATGAGAGGAAAGCAGAGGGCGGAGAAGGAGGAAATGAGGGGAAGGGGGGTTCTGGTTCACTTCTGGTTCTGGAGCTGATTGGAGAGCCAGTCCAGTCCTTCATAGAGCCCGTCCCCACTGGTGGCACAGGTGGCCTGAATGTACCAGTTCCTGTGGCATAGAGAGTGCAGCCCCAGCTTGTCTGTGATTTCAGCTGCATTCATGGCGTTGCGGAGGTCCTGCTTGTTGGCAAACACGAGGAGGACAGCGTCTCTGAGCTCATCCTCAGCCAGCATCCTCATGAGCTCCTCATGGGCCTCCTTCACACGCTCTCTGTCGTTGCTGTCCACCACAAAGATCAAGCCTTGGGTGTTCTGGAAGTAGTGACGCCACAGTGGTCGAATCTTGTCCTGACCACCCACATCCCACATGGTGAAGCTGATGTTCTTATATTCAACAGTCTCCACATTGAAACCTATGGTAGGAATGGTGGTCACAATTTCACCAAGCTTCAGTTTATAAAGAATCGTCGTCTTTCCGGCAGCATCCACGCCCACCATGAGAATGCGCATTTCCTTTTTGCCAAAAAGGCCCTTGAAGAGGTTTGCGAAGATATTCTCCATGCTTGTGGATACGTGGAACAGACACTGGCCAGAGACCTCAGCAGTAGCTGCTCCGAGCCAGGCGTTGGTTTCGCTCCCACCCCTTTCTATTTTTTAATTTGAAACAGTTTGCTAAATTGCATAGACTGGTCTCCAACTTGGAACTTGAAACACTCCAGCTTCAGCCTCTCAAGTAGCTGGTATTACAAGCATGTACCATCACACCTGGCCTGTCATTATTTTTCTTTTTAAAAATAAGTAGAAAAAAATTGATGGACTGAAAGTCAAAAGGTGAAAATACAATGTTTTTTTGTTTTTTTGCAGGACTGGGGTTTAAACTCATGACCTTGCACTTGCCAGGCAGGCACTTGTGCCATGGAGCTATCTCCCCAGCCTAAAAGGTGAAAATCAATACTCCATACAACAGGAACCCAGATAAAATCAGGGATATTTGCAGACAAAGTGGATTTCAAGCTTGATTAAGAGACAAAGATCACTACATCCTTGTAAAGGGAACACTCCAAGAGGAAAAGATAACAGTCATAAATATACATGCACCAAATACCAGTGCATCCAGCTATGTAAAACAAATGTTAACTGACATGAAAAATCAAGTAGACACTAGTATAATTTTAATGGGCATGATCAAATAGGATTCATTCCGGGGAGGCAGGAGTTGTCCAACATGTGCAAATCAATAAATGTGATACACTATCCACGGAGCCAGAGATAAAAATCACATGACCATCTCAATAGATGCAAAAAAGCATTAGACAAAGTCCAGCACCCATTTATGATAAAACCCTACAAAAAATTGTTACAAGTCATCTTTATGACAAGAATATTTTTATTCCATAATGTTCCATATAGGAAAAGGTATCTTAACTTTCTAAATACCTTTTTAAAAGGCATTTAGAACTACATGTTCTGTATGGGAAACATTTGAAATATCCAGCGTTAGTATTAAAAAGAAATAGGTGAGAAAGATGTAGTGGGGTGTGTGCATATGTTGGAAATGCTCGTAATAGCCTGGGGTATTCACACTGAAACACATCTAGCCTTTTAGATTTTTAAATTTTGATACAAGATCTTGCTAAGCCACTGAGTTTCCCAGGCAGGGATCAAACTCAGGAACTCAGGAACTCAGGATTCTCCTGCTTTAGCCTCCTAGAGCGTTGGGATAAATATATATATTAAATATATATATATATATATATATATATATATATATATATATATCTACAGGGTGTTCAGGGCCTCACTACTAGATCAGACTCAGCGATCCACCTGTTTACAGCCTCCCAAGAGCTGGTATTACAGGTGCACACCACCACACCCAGTCTCAATTGCTATCTCAGTGTGCCCTGGTGATTGAGCCCTGGCCGCTGTGCTCTGCTGAAGCAGGTGCTTTAATCTGCTGAGCTATCAGGCCGGCCCTCAGTGCTGTGATTTTTATATGTATGCAGCTATGCCCAACATACCATGCCAATATCAGTTAATAGCAAAGGGGTGACCTACTAATACCTGATGAGGTAGACTTCAGGGCAAAAGCTTCCTGGAAGAAGAAAACTATTAAATCATGGTAGAAGGAGTAACCCACTAGGGTTTTATAGAAACCAAATAATACACAGGATGGAAAATAATGACATGAAGCAAAAACAGAGAGTTGAAGGGTCAGCCAGATAGCTCAGTAAACTAAAGTGCCTCCTTAAGCAGAGCGCAGCGGGGCTCGTGTTGTGCCGGTCCCACCCACCAGGCACACTGAAAAAGCAGATTGGGCATAGTGATACGCGCCTGCAATCCCTGTGCTTGAGAGGCTGAAAACAGGAGAATCACTATAGGTGCAGTCTGTGTAATGCAGCCCTGTAGGCCCCGTAGACCGTGTCCTTTTAAATATATTAAATGAGTTGAAAAGGAAAGTAGACAAATACAAAAGTCAATCAAGGATACACAAGATCTAAGCAATACAGTAAAGCAACAAATCTAATGGATTTATAAGAACATTCACATTAGAATATAATTTTTAAAATATCCATGGAAAAGCAGCCCTGGTATATACATAGTAGGTCATAAATCAAAAAATTAAAGTCATAGAGTATACCATCTGACCATAATGAAGTCAAGCTAGAAATAGAAAGATAACAAGGACCTTTTTTTGGTTCTTTTAATGGCTGGCTCAGCTTGCCCTGGAGGTGGGGCTGGTGCAGCATGTGATGCCGGGGATCGAACTGCAGTCCTGCAGTTGCCTAAGCTTGCCTAAGCAGGTGCTTTAGACCACTGAGCTATCTCACTAGCCCTGATAACAAGGACTTTTGCAAGCAGTTATTATACTTGATCTTAGCCAGAAGGCTGAGACGTGATTGCAAACAATTAATAACTAAATAATACTCTTTTTGGGCTGGCCAAATAGCTCAGTGGATTAAAGCACCTGCAAGTAGGTGCAGGGGCTGGAGCTTCAATCCCTGGGCCTGCCGTGCTGGCCCCTGTCCCTACCGCTATACACACACACACACACACACACACACACACACACACGCACACACACACACACTGAGATGGCAATTGAGACTGGGCATGGTGGTGCGCGCCTGTAATCCCACCTCTTGGGAGGCTGTAAACAGGTGGATCACTGAGTCCAATCTAGTAGTGAGACTCTGAACACCCTGTAGACCCTTCCCTAAAATGCAAAATAATAATAATAGTAATACTCTTCTAAATATTCATGGATCAAAGAGCAAGTGAAAAAGAATATATGCAAAAAAAATACAAGATAACAAGATATATAACAAGATATATAAGAAACAGAAGGGCCAGGGAGATAGCTCAGTGGTCTACCACATGCTGTGCCGGCCCAGAGCCCTGCTTCCACAACCAGGCATAGTGGCACACACCTGTAATCCCAGAGCTGCAGAGGCTGAGACAGGAGGATTACTGTCATTTCAAGGCCAGTCTAGGCTACAGAAAAAAATCAAGGCCAATGAGAACTGAATAGCCAAACCCTATCTCAAAAAAAGACACCCCCTCAAAAAAGAAGAATTGATCAAATTTATCCCAAGTATCAAATTTACGGTAATAATATGATTTATAAGGTACTGTATTTTTAACAGAACATATCTCCTGTTTTATTCCTAATATTGGTGAGTTCTATTTTTCACTGGCTGTTTTTGTGATGCTTTTTATTTTTTATTTATGTATTTATTTATTTACTTATTTATTTGTCTTTTTGAGACAGGGTCTCCCTATGTAGTTCAGGCTGGCCTTGAGCACACTTTTGTAGCCCAGGCTGCTCTCAAACTCACACTGATCCTCCTACCTCAGGCTCCCAAATGCTGGGATTATAGGTATGTGCCACCACGCCCAGCTTTATGTCATGCTTTTTAAAAACTAGTCTCACTAGTGGTTGTTTGAACTTAATTATTATTTATTTTTATTATTCATTTTTTAAGTAAGTGTCTTCATTAACTTTTCCATTATTTTCCTTTTTAAAAAATATTAATTTATTTGGGGCCAGGGAGATAACTCTATGGCACAGGTACCTGCCTGGCAAGTGCAAGGTCGTGAGTTTGAACCCCAGTCCCGAAAAAAAATTAATTTATTTATGTTATGGCCAGCTCAGCCTGCCCTGGGGTTGGGGCTGGC
>PVKN010010454.1:0-22628 GCA_004027915.1 Capromys pilorides
TTATTGCCCTTTCTGTGGCATCACGTTACTTTTTTTTTAGATTTAGTTTTATTTTAAAGAGTAAAAATAGCAGAAACAAAGATATAAAAACAGTAACAAGTAAGAGTACATATAGTACAGAATTTCAAAACAAGAACAATTTAACAATGGTTATATTACATATTTTTATCATCAAATCAGTTTAGATTAATAGATACAGGTATGTAAGACTGACCAAACAATTAAACATGAACACTTTCAATAAACAATAATTTTTTTTAACTCTTCCAAATACATTTTGTACTTGAGTCACTATTCTAAAAAAAAAATTATAGGGGTTGAGGATGCAGAAAACGCAAAGTCCTGAGACTGATTCCTGGTACCGCCCAAATTTTATTTATTTATTTATTTATTTATTTATTTATTTATTTATTTATGTATTTATTCTTTTGAGTCCTTACACTAGGGACTTATAGGGAGAGAAGAAAAACAGCGCTAGTTGGATGCTAAAAATTCACAGTGCTGCAAGACACAGAAAAAATAAATTATAAAGCATATATTCATTTGCTGTTACTGCCACAGCCAATTGTCGCAGCCTTTTTTTTTTTGGATTTGTTTTTTTCTGTTTTTTTTTTTTTTTTTTTTTTTTTTTTTTTGTGGGACTGGGGTTCAAACTCATGACTTTGCACTTGCCAGGCAGGCACTTGTGCCATGGAGCTATCTCCCTGGCCCCTTGCCGCAGCCTTAGTGATTTAAAACAACACAAACTGATCTGGTTGGCCTGCACGTTACATGGGTCTCTGGAGTAAAACCAGGGTGTCAGTAAACGTTGTTCCTTCCTGGAGGCTGAGGTGGAGGGTGTGTTTCCTTATGCTTTCCACCTTGGAGAGACCCTCAGTAGTCAGTCCTCCCTTTTGTATCAATAGGGATGGACTGAATTCTCTTCCGTTTCAACAGCAGTGGCCTGCTCTTAAAGATGAGAATCTTTTTTTTTTTCCTTCCCGGGACCGGGGTTCAAACTCAGGATCTTGCACTTGCCAGTCAGACACTTGTGCCACGGAGCTATCTCTCCAGCCCCAAGACGAGAATCTTTTTTTCTTTTTTCTTTCTTTCTTTCTTTTTTTTGCTGGACCAGGGTTCGAACTAACAACCTTGCACTTACCAGGCAGGCACTTGTGCCATGGAGCTATCTCCCCAGCTAAGGCGAGAACCTTAAGAACCGGAACGACTTAACTTTTAGATTGCGTACTGTCTTAGTCCTCTGATCGTCTGATTGGTGAGCTTTACTGATTTCTGGGAAGGTAAGTGTAAATCAGCAGTTTTTTCCATCTTTCTCTCCCATACTTAAGAACTCTTCTGATTATATTTTTTCTGACAGGATAATCAAGGATAACCTCGCTATGTTAAGGTCGACTGATTAACAAACTGAATTTCATTCATAAAATTAATTTGATTTTCCCACATAAGGTAGCATCTTCCCAGGAGCCCAGGATTAGGATGTGAACATCTTTGGTGGTAGGATAGTAGTGGCACAGTAGAAAAGGGAGGAGACCAGGAGGGTACTCTTTGCCAGTGGAGGTGTGTATATACGTCTTGTGCCATGTCACTCATCTGTCTTGGCAAGCACTAAAATGTCTAAATGTTTCCAACGTGAACTAACTGGTACCTGTCCAATTTTACACTTTGTGTAGTTTTATCATGCAACTTGAATGTAGGAATTTTCATTTACTTCTGTCGAATTTTCTTTCTAGGTTATGTGATCTAGTTTCTTTTCACATTTCACAGTTTCTCGTAACCTACCAGCAAGGCGTCTTAGGTTTCCTGTAAACAGCTGTGGGATACACTTCATGCCTGGAAACATGAACATATTTGAAACAGATAGGTGTTCTCTTACTACCACCTCATCTGTCTCAAGTTTCGGTTCTCTTTCTACGTTGCTGTAAGTTTACCAATTTGAAGTCCATTTTTCCTTCCCAAAGTAGGAAAGAAAACACGGACCCACCCAAGTCTCTCTCTTTTTCTCTCAGGCATAAAACTATTTCTCTGTCTTTTCCTCTTGAAGTTAACGGTCACTGTAGCTCTCAGGGATTTGTTCTATAGCACTTTGCAATTTACACCATACAATTTAATAGTGGACCAAATGTCTCCTGTTGCTTTGATGCTTTTTGTGGTTTGTTTTTAAGATAGAGATCTCGGGGCCGGCGAGATGGTTCAGTGGTCTAAAGCGCCTGCTTAGGAGGGCTCAGGCGACTGCGGGGACTGCAGTTTGATCCCCGGCACCACATGCTGCGCCAGCGCCACCACCAGGGCAGGTTGAGCCAGCCACAAAATGAATAAATAAAGAAACAAACAAACACAACAAGCAAACAAATAAATAAATAAAAAAAAAAAGATAGAGATCTCACTCTGGGCTCAAGTGACCCCCACCTCCCATCTCATGCTCTTCTCCCCTTGGGTTACAGATGCATACCACCACCCCTGGCTTGAGGAGTCTTAATTATCATTTTTTTACTCTTGAACGATAATTGCTGGTTTTCTCTTCTTTTACCGTGTTTGGCTGTTGTTCACTTGGAGAGTTGGAGTTCTTACTAAGGAAGAGGACCAGGCCCTTTGATAGAATCTTATTGGGAAGTAGGTTTTTGTTTCTGAGATGAGGTTTTTCTCAGTGGCCCAGACTGAACTCAAGACCACCACCCTCCTGCCCTACCCTGGCAAGCACAGTGGTTGCAGGTGTATGGTCTCCTATGTCTAGCAGAGTGGCTCATTATTAAACACATTTTGCTTTACAGACTTCAAATATCAATGCCCTCTGGGGAATATCTCTGGGGAAATACAAACTTCTAAATGTGTGAAATTATTTATGTTATCATAGAAAAACTAGTAACAACATGTGTAATATCAATAAATATTGAACTAAAATTATCATCAAAAGTCATTTCTTTTGTCTAACCCTCTGGGCTATAAACATCCACCAATTACTGAATATTCCCCTCAGCTACCTAACAACAACTTCAGCTATACTTAGTGGTAGCTTGGAATTCTATTTTTCTTTTCTTTCTTTTTTTTTTTTTTTTGTATCAGGATTCAAACTCAGGACCTTGGCTTTGCCAGGCAAGCCCCTTTGCTGCTGAGCTCTATCCCCAGTCTGAGCTTGGAATTTTAGTGTTCAAGGTATGATTCCCTTTCTGCTTTTTCAGCCAAGTTTGTGTCTTCTTCTTGTCTCAGTCTAGACAATGGTAGCAATTTGACAATCTTTGAAATTATATCTAAGCTCTAAATTTAGAAACCACATCACTTCTCTAGGAGTCTTTCTCAGTTTGTGGAAATGGTATTAAAAACAAATAGTAAGAGTGCTTAATAATAGATTTTAAAATGGTGCATACAGTTTTCAACGTGCAGTAGTACCTTGATCCACAAATCTAATTCCTTCTACAACTCTGGTTGCAGAATTCAATCCACTTTTCTGGCTGCAACTGAAGTTCAGGCATACACACACCCAAACCATGAACAGAATTAAGATGGTGCACTGAGATACCACCGTGTGGGTGATCATGCAAACTAATGTACTATCTCGATGTCTGAACAAGTGGCTATTTAGCAATTCTGCCCTTAATTTTTGCAGAAATGGCTAGGGAACCCACTGAAACAAAGCTTTGAAGTCTAGCAAGTAAAAAGCAGAGTCCATGGTTCGTCAGCGGGAGTCTAGGTTGCAGCTTGGTATGTAGGGGCGCAAGACTCATTATTCTCTTCCTTCACATTAGTTATTGTTGAAATTCCTGCTCGCTGTTGATTTTGCGCAGCGAGGCAGCTTGTTAAGTCTCAGGCTACAGTCCTGATGATCTGTGTATTCTCATGTGAGTTATTTGTCTAAGAGGCTTATTAATGAGATGTGGGGATTTGGGATGCATCCATGCCAACCAAGGAGTATGGCTTGTTTCTATTTCTTAGATACAGCAACTCGGAAAGTAACATCGACCCTTCACTGCTTATTTCATATTAAACCCTAACAACTATAGAAATTTACATTCAGATGATGTGGCTAATTTGTTTACAAGATTCAAACAGTCTGATAAGAAGCCCATAAAGAGACAGTAATAACAGTTCATGGGTCATGCATTCATTTGTAGCCATCTTTTTTTGTTAAAAGGTCTTGCTTAGCACTCTATGTTATTGTCACAACCTTATCACTCTCGTGATGTTGCTATTATCCTAGAAGATGGCGTCTTCCTCTTCTGTGATTAGGCAGATTTTGTACTACCTGGTCAAGGGCACTCAAATTCTATGGGAATAATCATAATAATATTTGCATACACTTTCTTGTACATGTGTTTTTCTCACTGGTAGTATTACCAACGTTTACCATACACTATGAAGTACAGACTTAGCAACTTAAATTACCAGAAGAAATTGCTCTTAGCTTCAAACTACTTAGAATTTAAATGAAGACCTAGCACATAATCAAGTGAGCAAGAGGGCAGTATCTATGTAGTGAAGAGGAAACTATCGTTTTCTCTGTGATGCGAGACTTCGGGACAAGAAACGAGCTCTTAATTTCAAACAAGATTGGAAGGGTGGTGCAGACAGAATGACTGATGGAGAATATAAAAAACTCAGGAAATCATTGCCTGGAGCAGAGGTAAAAATGATGGGTAGATTTTGGAAACTGGAATGGGCTAACGCTGTTGTAGGTAGCTGAATTAGATAGAAATATTATATGCAGTCAGACAGGGCCAGGACCTCAAGCAAGACATGGAAGACACGGTAGCTTTACAACTAGAGATAGACACTCCTCTGCCTGGGACCAGATCTCAAGACAAGAGCAACAAAAGCAACTAATTACTTCCTTGAGGGTGAGCATTAGGGATTGATATGCTAAACAAGTGTCAATCACCTTGAAAGAGCCTGGAAAGAGTCACCAGCCCAAGCCCAACAGGAGACCTTGCTCTGTATTCTTGTCCGCTTGCTACCTGACTTGCCTTCCCATTGGATCCCGATTTTAATCTATTTTACCTGAGCAATGGTGCTTGCAATCTCATTGGTTGACCACAGTTTTGTCTCACCTCATACCCACCTAAGCGAGTTCCTATGTCTTCTCCCCAACCTTAAACCCTCCTCACCACGTGGTTTTCTTCTATAAAAGTCCCTGGAGGAACCTGCTTCAGGTGGGATACCCACTCAGGAGCCCCCTCCTATCTCTCTCCGGGACAGGAGCTTTCTTTCCCTCAATAAATATGTTCTGTTCATTATCTCCGTTTGTTCCTAAAATTCATTCTTCGGTTTTAGAGAACAGGAACTCAACCCAGTTACTTTTCAGGTTGGAGATCAGTTTTCCCTATGTCATTTGGAGGTTTCCTATTGGAGGTCATCCACCCCAAATCAGTTTTTTCTTCCTACATCGAGGCGACCAATGACAGGTATTGGTGAGTTGGGCAATAAGTAAAAGGCAGTAACATCTTAACAAGTTTATCTTTGATCTATACTTATTTGTTTACCCAGATATATGCCACTGAGCACAAATTCTCCTAAACTTGTAACGAAAATGCCTTAGATATTTCAGAATTAGGTAAAAATATATGATGGCGATCTGTGTCTTTTTAAAAATTTTTTGAACAGTTTCTCATTGTTTTCTGTCTCCTTCCTCCACTCTCTCTTCAGATGTTTTAGTCGTCCTGTATCCTGAAGAATTTCCTTGCGTTTCCCATTTAAGGCATGTTTGGTAAAATAACATTGAACTCTTCACTTCTCTCTCTCTCTCTCTCTCTCTCTCTCTCTCTCTCTCTCTCTCACTCAGCAGTTTGAATGTTGGAGAGACTGGGTTTAATTTTGAGAACAAAAAGAACAACCAAGGGCCAGCCAAATAGCTCAGTGGATTAAAGCCTGTAAGCAGGCTCAGGGGCAGGGCATTCAATCCCGGGGCCTGCCATGCCAGCCCTGTCCCGGGGGCATGCTGAGATGGCAATTGAGACTGGGCGTGGTGGCACAGGCCCGTAATCCCAGCTCTTGAAGGCTGTGAACAGGCGGATAACAACAAGTCCAGTCCAGTAGTGTGAGACTCTTGAACACCATGTAGACCCTTCTCTAAGAATAAAAAGAGAAGAAGGAAAGAACAACCGAATTAAAAAAAAAAAAAATCCCTAAAAACAACCAGGAAAATATGTCATGTGAGGGTGGTGGACTCTTCTTCCCTCTGAAACCATGAGCTCACCTGCCTGCATCTCTCCCTTTCTGAGATAAACTCTTAATCATCCAGGCTAGCCTCAACTTACAACCCCCCTGCCTCAGCCTCCCAAGTAGCTATGCTTTCAGGGCTCTGGTCACCATGTCCAGCACTAGGAAGTATTTTATTTTATTTTTTTTATTTATTTTTATTTTTTATTTTTGCAGAACCAGGGATTGAACTCAGGACATTGCACTTCCCAGGCAGGCACTTGTGCTCCTGAGCTATCTCCCCGGCCCTAGGAGGTATTTTAATCAAAGATAAAGGTGATATACAACCTCTGTCAGATGCTACCTTTGGGAATATTCCAGAAGGGCCCCAGACATTGCTGCCTTTCTAGACCTTCTGGAGTATATTTCAGAAACGAAAGGCACCGAGACTGGCAAAAGGAAGACCGGGTTAGGGAAACGCAGCCGTGAGAGGGCGGGAAAGGTCCGCGGCGGGGGGCTCAGGGCTGCAAACGGGCAGGGAGGATCCCCGAAAACAGACGTGCGTGACCAGAATTCTAGGCAAAGGAGGCCAGGGCGGAGGAGGAGGTCACTCGCTAGAGGGCGGCAGGGCTCTGACCCAAACTTGAGCCCTGCCTGGAGAGCACGTTGCTTGCACCCGAGTCTCGGGATCCTGGCAGAGGCGACTCAGGCTACCCTCCCTGCCCACTGCTGGAGGCCGGTCGATCCAGGCTCAGATGATTGATAGGAGCGCAGGGGCCGGACAAGGCGCCCTCGAAACCCCGCCCCTCCAAGCCCCGCCCCGTAGCCCCGCCCCCAGGTGCGCTAGCACGCCAGGGCCGACGTCGAGTGCGCGCGCGTCCTCCCGCCCCGCCTCCTCAGAGACCGGCCCTCAGGTGCGTGCGGCGCAGACCCCGCGCAGTTCGGGCCCCAGAGGCTGTGCGCAGCGCGCCGCCGGCCGGGCCTGCTCGGGGGCGCGCTCACAGCCGAGCGGCGGGGCGCGCCCTC
Source organism: Capromys pilorides (assembly GCA_004027915.1). Classification (NCBI taxonomy): domain Eukaryota; kingdom Metazoa; phylum Chordata; class Mammalia; order Rodentia; family Capromyidae; genus Capromys; species Capromys pilorides. The sequence continues at coordinate 7,153 of PVKN010010454.1, forward strand.
GAGCTCGCGAGCTCGCGCCCTCACACAGCGCTCATCTCCGTCACTCCCGGCCTGGCGGCGCTGCAGCTGCCGCGCGGAGGTGAGGGCGGCGCGGAGGGAGGGAGGACAGGCGGCCCCTGAGGCCGGCCGGGGAGAGAGGGCCCGGGGCGGCGAGAGGCGGCGCGGCCCAGTTCCTCCGCGGTGCGGGTTGCGGCGGCCGGGGAGGCCTCCCGTCGGTCTAGGTCGGGGCACCGAGGCTCCGCCGCGACGCTGCAGGTGGCGGGGGCATCCCGACGGGCCGGGTGTGTGTGTGGTGGGGGGCTGGGGAGCGGGGAGCTGCGCCCTCCTGTGGGGCTCAGGTGCGGAGGGAAGTGGGGCGCGGATTCCAGACCCAGTCGGGGTTCCTGAGGCGCGGCGCCCAGCGCGGATCCCGGGAAACCGAGATGGGCGCGAGGCGTGGGTGTGGGCTTGGGGGGGCTCCCCAGCCTGGATTTAGGGTTCTAAGTAAGTGAGTGTGTGTGTCTGTGTGGGGGGCACAACTGTGTTTTCTGTTGAGACCGTTTTAGGGTAGGAAAGGCGTGTGTGTGTTGGGCGCCAGCTCTAACCCAAGCTCTGTATTATCTCATTTAATCCCAGCAGCAGCTCTGAGGTTGCAGGGTTTTTTCCTATTGGGCAGCTATGGATGGGCAGTGGGTTTCAGAAAGGTTAACTTACGAAGGCCCCAGCCAATGAAATGAAAAGGAAGACCTGAAATTTAGCTTAGGTATGCTTGAATCTTGAATTACGGTCCTTTATCCACTGTTTTTCTAGACCGATCGGTCTGTCTTGTCTGCATCATCAGTATCTAGATACAGATATATTTTGAGGACGATTCCATAGGAGAGAATATTAATAGGGCAGCTCGGACTTTTTGGGGGTTAAAATCAGACTAAAGAGACGTTCGTCCTTGGAAGTCTGGGCTGTTGAATGTGCAAAACTTAAAACGCTGTTTAGTATTGGGAAATCTTACAGTTAAGAGTAAGACCAAGGGGCTGGGGAGATAGCTCAGTAGAGAGGGCCTGAGTTCAATCTCCGGTTCCGCAAAAAATAAGTAATAGAGTAAGACCGAGTTTATCAATATATTACATGCTTGTTGTGTATCCCTACAGTCCAGGTACCTTTCTCTGTGCAAAATGAATACAGTGTCTATTCTCGAATGGGAGAGATTATATACAAGAATTTATGTTTTAGAATAGCATACTCTTTACTACTGTGTGAATAGGATTAAAATACTTTTAAGCACAATCTGTTAGGATGCTCTTACGTATTTAAAAAGTTCTTGGATAACTTGTTATACGAGCGTCTCTGCATTGTTTTCAGCAAGCAACAGTTACAAGGTTTAGCTTATAGTGCATTGACAGTACCTTGTGTTGCTAATGCACCACCTTCTATACTTTTCAAAACGTTAGTGAAGAAATCATTTATAATTTATCTCATTAAAAGGCTCATTTTACAAGTTGAAATGCCAAGAATGTAGCCGGTTATGAAAATCTTTCAAGGCCTGTGCCAGGGAGGTTCTTAGCCTCTCCTTAAACAAAACAAAACTTAATTAGAAAGTATCGCTAATACCGGATTGCTTTTGGAGCTTTTCTGGTTCACAGTTCTAATGAAAACAGTCTTGAGTGAAACAGAAGTGATGTGTTACTGAAGTGTACGTGCTTTTGGGCATAAATGTGTACAGGTGAAAAGAAGCCTGGGAGGTTTCTGGAATTTCTCCTGAGCGTTTCCACCTCTCAGTGAACTGGGAATAAAGGTCGTTGCAGCGATGCTCTGACCACAGAGCCTGGGGTGGACCGGTGAATAGACTCGCGAAATCTAATTGCCAGAATTTAAAGCACCTGAGGTGTGAAAGTGCAGCAGGGGAAACCGAGGGCGCTTTGAGAGGGCCCATGAGAAAGGGTGCTACTGTCCTATCCAGAGTCCTTCATAATTCCTTCCCAGTGCCTGTGTTGGTAGTGTCATCTGGGTCACACACCTTTGCGTTCAGCTTCTGCCACACTGCAGAGATTGCGTCTTTCTTTACATAAGCCAGACTCTCTAGAGACTCTTAGCTTTTTCATGATTTCTCCTGGGGCGAAGAAATTCTGCTTCAGTCTTCTGGAAACTCTTCCTTCAACCCGCAATTAGAATATCTTCAGTTTTTTCTCTCAAGCCAGTGACATTGTTACAGTTTTTGCCCTCTACTGTGTCCTTTGGTGAGACAGTAATATTTTAAGTTTTGCCGACCAGATGGTACCCGTCTATATGATTTAACTTTTGTGGCACAAAAGAAATTGTAGTTAATACTTAAAGAAATAAATATGGCTAGATTCCAAGAATGCTAGTTTATATACACTGATATTTTAATTTCATGTAATTTGTGCCTGTCACAAATATTGTTATTTTTTGTTTTCCTCAACCATTAAAGAATATAGAGACATCAATTCCAGGATTGTGCAAAAAATGGGGCCGGGGATATAGCTCCATGGCACAAGTGCCTGCCTGGCAAGTGCAAGGTCGTGAGTTTAAACCCAGGTCCCTCAAAAAAAAAAAAAAAAAAAAAGATTGTGCAAAATAGACTGCAGGCTAGGCTTAGCTTCCAACTCCTGCTCTTAGTTTGCAGATCTGTAAGGACCTTCAGGAAGCTTTGGTGAAGGAATTTGCAGTGAAATAATATTGAATTATAATGTTGCCGTTGGTAATAGAGGAACAGACATAAATAATAGTCTTTGTTAAGGATCTGAATACAGGTTCTAGACTATAACATACAAAAAAAAGTCCAGTGGTGTTTTGATAACTGTAATTCCATGATATCTACTGTGTGTACAAGCAGAGTGGTAATCAGCCCTGGGTACTTGGATCAGACTGATTTAAGTCCACTTGTGGAGGTGGTAGACTTATTTCTGGTTAAGTACTTTTGATCATCGCCAATGCTAAGATGATGACTGATTTGTCACATACAAGATGGTTTTGAACATCAGAATCACTCTATTTTTTTATTTCTGACACAAACATGTTTTCAGTTAGTTCTGAACATGTAAAAATAAGTGTAAATTTTCTAAATTATTTTATCTACTACATAATAAAATGAGACAATTCTGCAGATATTTGATGTCTCTTCAGAGCTGTGCTGTGAATGACTATACTAAAATTCTGATGGGGATAATGCCAACATTAGATAAGTGGTAGATTTAGGAAAAAAAGAAAAAAAACCCAACCTTATTGGTAGATAGGCTCTTACAGAAAGTGCTGCTAGGCTGGGGAGATAGCTCAGTGGTGGCAGAGCGCCTGCCTGGTAAAAGTGAAGTCTGAGCTTCATTCAGGGCACAAAAAAAAAAAAAAAAAAAAGCTGCTTTTAATGAATGCAGTAACTGTAACAATAGGACTGTATTAGATTTAAAAATTACTTAAGCTTTTAAATTGCTTCTGCTATTTCATTACCCTAATTGCTTTTTGCTTGGTTCCCTTATTCTCTTTTCATGAATGTAATGTTCTGTATTATTTGTTTGTAGATACTGCTTCCATTTTATATATAGCAGTAGTCCACATGTATAATTAGTTGCCATTTATCACATACCAACTGAGTTTTACAAACATACTCCGTTAGTCATTAACAACTGTAAGATGTGTGGGTACGCTTATTACTCGATTTTACCATTGACAAAACTTAACAAAAAGTTAAATGACATGTCCAAAGTCTCAAGCTATTGAGTGGCAGAGGCAGAATTAATATTTCTTTGGTGTGACTTCCAGGGTTACATTCTTAAACATCATACTATGTCACTTCCAACATTGCTCTTACAGTTCCTGACTTGGCTGATTTTGGTACCTCTTGCTTAACCTATTTTTGGTTGTGAGAATTTGGTTCTGATGCAGGAAGAAAAACTGATCTGGGGTGGATGACCTTCAGTAGGGAAACTCTGAATGGTATAGGGAAAACTGATCTCCCAACCTGGGATAAGTTCAAGTTCTCTAAAATCGAAGAATGAATTTTAGGAACAAATGGAGGTAATGAGCAGAACATATTTATTAAGAGAAACAAAGCTCCTGCCCGAGAGATGGACAGGGTCAGGGGAAGGTCCCGAGTGTAGGTGGGCATGAGGTGGGACAAAACTGGTGAACCGATGAGGTTACGAGCACCATTGCTCAGGTAAAATTGATTAAAGCCAACACCAAATGGGGAAGGGAGTCACATAAGCAAGCAAGCAAGCAAGCAAGCAAGCAAGCAAGCAAGTCAGCCAGCCAGCCTTTTGGGGGTTGGGTTACTGACTCATTAAGGCGATTTTAAGGGTGATTGATACCTATTTAGAATATCAATCCCTGATGTGCATTCCTAGGGAAGTACGTGGCTACATTTGTTACTTTTGTCTTGGGGTCTGGCCCACAGCTGGGGTGTTAGCCTCTTGTAAAGCTGTTTGGTCACCTTGTCTTCCATCTTGTCTCCTTGAGGGCCTGGCCCTATGTAACTGCCTATATTTCTGTATAATTTAGCAGTCTACAACAGTTCCAGCCATCTTAGTGAACTGGAAGTATGTTGAGAAGATAGTAGGGCACTTAACGTACTCCGAGGAGGAGAAACCACGCTTTGAGCATAGTATGTCTCATTTAGAGAAACCTTAGTAACAATGGATATACATTCTTAAGGGTTGTTGTGTACGTAGTTGGTTTTCCACATGTCAAGGAGAAAATTTATCCATTGTGGCTCAAGAGTGTGGCAGGGGTCATAGTAGTGATCTTTTGTATGTGTTGGGAGGGTGTATGGCGAGGGCAGTTTAGTTTTGTTGTGGAAGTCTCTGCTGGGGGTAGAATGAGGGATGTGTACCTACACAAGCTTCAGATAAGATCTTTGGAAACTCATCTTTGAGTTTGGGAAACAGTTTCCCAGAAAGAAAGAATATTGCGAATCCGTAAGCTCCTCTCTGTGTACGTACTCCAAAAACCCCTAAGCTTTCAATATTCACTTGAATTAATAATTTAGGGTTTCTGCTAAGTAATCGATGTGTTGGCAGACAGCTTGAGAATGTACTTGCTGCTCTGGGTGCGTGTTTCTGTGTTTGTTTTGTATCAAGTCATGTTTGAATGAGTGTTGTTTTTCTTTTCTTTCTTTGGCCTAGAGATGGTAATCAACTTACTCTAACTGCTTCTGTTTTGCTCTTTTCTCATTTTTCTCTGTAATATGCCCAATATGTCTATTTGTTTCCAGTTTTTTTATTACACAAATTAATATGTATTGAGAAATAGAAAAAAGTAAACAAGAGTTTTCTGTGACTACATTACTAATTAAAATTTTTGTTGTTTTATAAGTTTGGCCTTGTCCTGCCTATAATCTTAGCAGTCAGGAAAAGTACAAGTTTGATCCTAATCTGGGCGATTTATCAATTCAGCAAGACTGTCTCAGAATAGTAGATGGGCTGGGAATGTCACTCAGTTGTGAAGGTTCTGGGTTAAATCCCTAGAACCACCACATTTTTTAATCTAATTTTTCTGCTGTGCATAGAAAAAGGATTCTCTTTAAGCCACTGCCTTGTCTGTCTCTCCCTTTGTGCTCTCTTTTTCTGTCTCTTGATGAAAAGCTGCCTCTAAAAAGTTGCTTGCTTTTTCTGTGTGTCTAGCTGGAGACAGGTAGTTTGGAACTGGTAGTCCTTGCTTTGGTGGAGTCCTGTCAGTATATGTGTGGCCCTCCTCAACTTTATATGAAACAAAGTAACACTGGTTGCTCTGGGAGAAGGATTTACAGGACCTTCTTTGAATCTTCCCAAGCTGCCCTTTCCGAATGGAATGTGGAAACTTAGCTCTTTATAGTCCTCCTGCCAAAATCAGAGGTGGTCTTCTGGGACTGTCTCTGGGACTTTCTCCCCACTTGTCAAGTATTGAGTTTGGGGTATACCAAAGGAGACAAAGCAGTAAGCAAAAGCGTTGAGCTCCCTCCTCACTTGGTGCTATGTATTTCAGGTTCTGGAGTTCTGGTGTTTGTCATCCCCCTAGTTTCAGCTCTTTACTTTTTACACATCATTCATTCATTCTTTCATTCATTCAATACTGGGATTGAACTGAATCCAGGAATTTCTGCACTAAGCTCCCTCCTCTGTTATTTTTTTATTCTGAGATAGGTTCTTGCTGAGTCACTGAATTCCCGCAGGCTGAGTTCAGACTCAAACCTCTTGCCTCCTCCTCCCAGGGTACTGGGCACGCTTCGCTTGTTACTTTTCAGACTCCACAGATTGCTGGCGCATGCGTTTTGCCTAGGTAGGAAAGGCGTCTTGAGGTGTGTGTAACCTCATGTAACTGGGCTGAACATGGTTTTGGCACTGAATGGGTACTTTTTGTGTTGTGGGTTAAGGTTAGCTTGTTTCATTTGTTTTTTCCTCTTTAATATGGTGATCCAGGAAACATGGCCACTGCAATTAGGGAGGTGGGAATTTGGAGACAGACTAGAACGTTGCTACTGAAGAATTACCTGGTTAAATGCAGGACCAAAAAAAGTAGTGTTCAGGTAAGTTAAAATGTCCTTTTTATGTCTGGTTGCAAGTTATTATCTTTGAAATGTTCTATTTGTACAACATGATTTTATTGCATGCAGTTTTTCATAAAAGTTCTCTCTCTCTCTCTCTCTCTCTCTGTCTCTCTTCTATCTGTTACAGGAACTCACTATGTAGCTCAGACTCCTAGTGATCCTCCTGTTTTCAGCCCTAGCCCAGTGCTGGGATTATAGGTTTATGCCACCACACTCTGCTTGGTGGACTACTCAGCATGCCTGGCGCAGCACATGGTACCAGGGATCAGACCCTGGTCCCTGTGCTTGCCTAAGCATTTGCTTTGTCCAGTGAGCTATCTCGATGGCCTAATACTTTTTTTAATTTTGCGGGACCGGAGTTTGAACTCACGACCTTGCACTTGTGAGGCAGGCACTTGTGCCATGAAGCTATCTCCCCAGCCCCCTAGCCTAATACTTTTAATAATGACTATTCAATTTAGTAAATTTTGTAACATAACTTCTTAGTTTTAAAATTTAGGAATCATAAACTTGCCATAGAACTTCTATTTCATGGATTCTAGAGTGAGTTACCCAACAGTAACTAAAACTATTATATGTCATAGATTTGTTTTTCAATGTACATTATTTTCTCTTTGAAAAAGAAAGAGCTCTAGCTAACCAGATAATGGTACTTTCAAAGGATGGGTATGCATTGTCTCCTGAATCCAGCGTGCAAGTGACTAACAGATGAAATAATAGTTCATTTGTACTAAAGCTGGCCGGAGAATTTTGTGGTTTTAGTAATATAAATTTGGGTGTTTATTAAAGCATAATTTATAATACAGAATGAAATATGACTTTCATAGGGCTGTTTGTATAAATTATAAATAAAGTTATTTGATTTTGCCTGTAATCTAACTTACCTTTCATGTCACTTTATTATGTGACTAGAATTTTAAAATATTTCCATAAAATAATATAGAGGAAAAATCATCTAATATGCCTATTGGGTTTGGTGAGACACTTAACACAGTTATTTTTTTGGATAGAATTGCTGTTGTTTTTTATGTGTAAGAAAGAATAACTAATTTTTTTTGTATATTTTCTTGGTATTATATTATTTGCATGTTAATCATGTTTTTTGTTGACATTGCCATACTTTGTAGTTATTTTGCTGTTTTTCTATTGTAGGAAATTCTTTTCCCACTATTCTTTTTATTTTGGCTAATATTAATTAGCATGATGCATCCAAATAAGACCTACGAAGAAATGCGTGATAGAGAACTTGCTCCCATGGATAAATCCATCCTCTCTCACTTAGTGCTTGGATATACTCCAGTGACTAATGTTACAAGCAGCATCATGCAGAGAATATGCTCTGAGTACCTTTCTGATGGTACGTTGTTCTTCTTACGTACGTGTTGGATCCATAACACATAGCCTCTTTAGCACGTAGTGTTTTGTTGTACTGCCCAGGTCACATCCATAATTCCCAGAAGTATGCTTTTCAAACAGCGTATAGTTCTAAAAAAATACTAAAATCATTTAATTCTGTTGCCTTACATTCCCTTATGGCACACTAACTTGTATTCCTGGCAGTGCGTGTGTATATTTTCATTGATTCTTGGACAATTTTTTTTTTTTGTAGGACCGGAGTTTGAACTCATGACCTTACGCTTGCCAGGCAGGCACCTGTGCCACAGAGCTATCTCCCCGGCCCCATTTTTGGCCAATTTAGAAAACAGTTTATTCGTATCATACAAAACATTTGAAAGGGTATTTCATTTTAACTCTGCCTTGTCCTGAAGAAGCCAGAAATGTATGATAAAGATTGTAAAGCAGTAATCTTTCCAGATTTCTATGCCTGTTTATAGAGGCATTTGGTATGAACTGAAGTAATGTTTGGTGAGTCCATGACTGTAACTAAATACCTAGGTTTCTTTTGTGGAACCAGAGATCGAACTCAGGACCTTGCACTTGCCAGGCAGGCACTTGTGCTCCTGAGCTATCTCCCTGGCCCCCCTAGGTTTCTTTTTTTTTTTTTAATTTTTATTTTATTTTTTAAACTTTAGTTTTGTTTATGTTATGGCTGGCTCAGCCTGCCCTGGGGGTGGGGCTGGCACAGCATGTGGTGCCAGGGATCGAACTGCAGTCCTTGCAGTTGCCTAAACTTGCCTAACCTGGCGCTTTAGAATGCTGAGCTATCTCGCTGGGCCATTTTTTTTTTTTTTTTTTTTTTGCAGAACCAGAGATTGAATTCAGGCTCTTGTGCTTGCTTGGCAAGTGCTTATTCCACTGAGCTATCTCCTCAGCCCCTGGTTTGTTTTCTATGTATATTTCACACGAAGTAAACTAGAAAGTAGTTAAGGCATTGAACTTCCAGTAAGCTTTGGAAGGCTGTGAGAGATCCTGAAGGAAGAACCAGAGAAAATGATAGGCCTGTATTACCAAGCAGTGGAGATGGTGAATTGTAAAGATAACAGCTTAGCATGTTGTTTTATGTCATACAAGACAGCTGTAATTAGCTTCTAGTATATATCAGTATATGATTAGTATATCATTGAATGGGTGACATGAATTACATTAGCTTAGCTTAATACTTTAATCAGACTTATAGCTTACTGACGTGTTGCTCTATCATATTAAACACAAATTACACAGGTAGCCATAAAAATGTTGCATACAAGCTCAAAATTGGTTAGAAATGTTCAAAATGAAATTAAAAATGAAAGTATAAAGAATATAAACCAAGAAATGCAAGTCAGTGTCTACTTCTTAATTACTTTTTAAACATCTATTTATTTATTTACTTACTTATTTGGTACAGGGTCTTGCTATGCAGCTCAGACTCATAGTAATCCTCATCTCTTATCCTCCCCAGCACTGAGATGACTGGCGTGTACCACCATGCCTGGTTTCCATGCCTGGCACAGCATGTGATACCAGGGATTGAACCTGGGTCCTTGGGCTTGCCAGGCAGGCACTTACACTCCCGAGATAGCTCCCCAGCCCAAATCAGTGTGTATTAATTTAGCAAATTAGTATCTCTATATGTGTATTTTTACAGTTATATCTTTTTAACTGGAACTACATACATGCATAAAATACATGTTGTACACATGTGTGGTAACATGACTGATAGGTTGTTGAACTAACACCTTGATTGAAATTGGTCCTCGAGTTCCATGTCTATATAAAGTTGAGGAAGATAATATTAATAATCACTTAAATAATACTTTGAAGTTTGCAAAGCCTGTATGTTTGTTGCTCATTGTGATCAGCTAGAAACTGGGTGAGAACATTGAAGTTTGGAGCGGCAACTCACCTACCAGTTCTCACACAGCTAATAAATTAGGACATTAGGTAGCGATCTGTATTCATTTCACCACATATTGTGAGTGCTTTTAGTTTGCTAATAAGTGCAAGAAAGTATTTAAAAAATGGCCTTACCTAAATGAAAGAATAATGATAGTATGTTTTGCCACTTCTAAGAAGGTAATAAGCAATATTGAGTTTAACTAGCAAATTTTTTTTAATTTGCAAATTTTATTCAAACACGAGTTATATTATAGTTATTAAAATGCATTTTCTGAGAAAGATTGAGGAATTTTCTTAAGAAAAGCAAATATTTAAAAATCCATTTACCTCAGAATTCATAATTTTATTTTTCAGTGGATGAATGAGCTACATTAGTGAACTGTATTTTGAAAACTTCCTTACTGCCTAAGATCTTAAATGTAAGAGTGCCTGAAAGTGAGCCTACTGGTAGTGTCTTTTAAAGAATTGAGCTGATAGTAAAATTATTCGGTATTAAACAGTAGAGTATATTGAGGTTCTGAGAACAGCAATCTCTTTTTTTTTTTTTTTTTAATTTTATTTATTTATTTGTTTGCTTGTTGTGTTTATTTGTTTCTTTATTTATTTATTTTGTGGCTGGCTCAGCCTGCCCTGGTGGTGGCGCTGGCACAGCATGTGGTGCCGGGGATCGAACCGCAGTCCCTGCAGTTGCCTGAGCCTTCCTATGCAGGCTCTTTAGACCACTGAACCGTCTCGCCGGCCCCCAGCAATCTCTTGATAAAATGATTTTGCCTATTTTATACTATGCTTTGTCATACTCATAACATTAGACTATACATGATTTAGTAATCAGAGGACAGCTTAGGATCTGTAAAGTTGAATTATTTCATTCACTACTTGGTTGTGTTTTCTTGAGAGCTTTTTTGGAGGTTCCAGTAGGCCATTGCAGCTACTCCTGTGCCCTTGACCAAGGAAATGGTCCCCGTAGGTCTGTGTGGCCGTCCTCTGATGAACACACAGCTTCAGGAGGGATGCACTTGGAGCTGTGGGGCCACCCTGCCAACCAGATCAGTGGAATGAACCCTGACAGTCAGTACAGTGGCAGATGTCCCAGCCGGATTGCCCTCACACCCTAGTTGTGTTTTCTTAGAACTATTTTCTAAGGTGTTAGGGAGTAAAACAGAAGTGCTTATAAAACATTTTATTAATCAAATGTAATCAAAATAATTCTATATTAAACTTTTGTCATCTAATTATGTTATTATATTTATAGTCATAGTTACTGAAGAATATGCAAATGAAAAAGAAATGCTAGCATCCAGTCATTCTAAGTCCAGCAACTTTGTGGGCATAGTTTTCAAAGACCTCATGACCTATGAGCTACGTTTTTTTCCTGATAAGATTCCAGTATCTTCTATTTATTTGGATTCAAGAGGTAAATAGTCCTAAATAATCGAAGTAAATTAAATGCCTATCTTGGCTGCTCGAGATTCCTATGCAAAATTTGAAGTAAGATCTAAATGTATTTGTACATATATAGATGTATGTGTCATTTATATGACATCCATTTTAATATTTATATAGCGATTCTGGTAAACAGAGCAGACTTTTATCTTGAATTATATATCTTTCTGAATCTGTGGTTTTGTTTCTTCATGTAATTGTTCTCCCTTATGCTATAGTACAGATCTTGCAAATTTCCAGGTCTGCCAGTTTTATGTTTGAAACATGGATGTCAACTTTTACTTATTTAAACCTATGAGGAGATATTATCAACCATGAATATTATTGAGCCAATGTGAAAGTCACTGAATTTATGACTGGATTCTGAAAAATCTGCTTAGTTGGTTTTTTTTTTAACCCCCTCTACCCCCTAGTCAGCATGGTGATTTACCTTGAAATAGAAGTGATTTGTTTAAGTAACTATAATTAATTTATCTTTCTACACTTTTATTCATGTACTAAATATATAACTGCTATATTCCAGTAATTTAAGTAACTATCAACCTTATAGATATTACTTGTTCTTTGAAGGACTGTAGCACATTTTCTTTGGCTCTACAGAAACTGAATTTTACTTGGTAACCTAACCCTCCGTGTTATCTTAGAGAACGCACTTTTATGTGTTATGCAAAATTGATGTCTCACCTTTTCCTCATCATAGCCGACTGCTCAAAATCGTGTGAGGCTGCTCATTACTGGTCCTCAGGGTTCAGTGTTTTACAGGCATCCATAGACGCTGCCATTATACAGGTAAATATGATAAGGAAAACTAGGCCTTATTTTAATATAACTAGTCCTTTTTTTTTTCTAGCACTACTGGGGATTGAACTCAGAGCATTTGCCTGAATTATATTCTCAGCCCCCTTTAGGGGCCAAGCCCTCAAGGAGACAATGTGGAAAACAAGGTGACTTTACAGCTTTGAGAGAGACAGACGCTCCCAGCTCTGGGCCAGACCTCAAGACAAAAGAAGAAACCAATGTAGCCACCTACTTCCCTAGGAATGTGCTTCAGGGATTGATATTCTAAATAGGTGTCCATCACCTTAAAAGAGCCTAAATGAGTCTCTAACCCAGCCCCCAACAGGAAGAGACCCTGGCCTGCATTCAAGCCTGCTTGCTGAGTCGATTGCTTCCCCCATTGGGCATTAGCTTTAATCAATGTTACCTAAGCAATGGTGCTTGTAACCTCATTGGTTGACCATAGTTTTGTCCCACTTCATGCCCACCTAAGTGAGTTTCCATGGTTTTCACCTTAGACCCACCTCACCACATGGTGTTAAGTCCCAGGAAGAGACAGCTTCCTGGGGACCACCCACTTGGCCCCCCCTTCTTTCCCTTAATAAACACGTTTTCAAAAAAAAAAAAAAAAACATTAAATGGCTCAGGCTGGGCTTGAATTTGCTAACTTCCCTTTAGCCTCCTGAGCAGTTCGAATTACATCCATGTGTTATCATGCCTGTCTTTATTTGATGATTTTAAGTGTAGGATTCAAGCGTAGTAGATATTCATCTACCATACTACTGACCACAAATAATACTTATGAAAGACTATACTTTTAGGCATTTACCCTTAAACACAAACAACTTAGTTTGAAAAAAGGGACTGTGTTTATTATCTTTTTCACAGTAGATGTTACATTTTATTTGGCAGCTATTTAATAATTTTAAGTTTGTGTTCTAATATTAACCCATTGAATGTGTAACAACTAGTGAGATTCTGGCATTGTCTCATTTTTTAAATATGAAACTGAAATACAGGAATATTAACTAACTTTTCAAAATTCAGTTTATTAGTGGCAAAGTAGGAGTTCATCTTACAGCTTTTTAACTCCAGGAAGTATGTACTTCGATGTTCTTTGTGCTATACAGTGTGTCTAAGTGTTTAAATTCTAAAAGCCTGCTTAGTCTTGATTTATTGTTCCACATTTTGCACAAACCTAGCCAAGAAATTTCATTTCTTTTTTAACAATTTAAAATTTTGTGCATGGATTAGGAAGCAATAAAGTGAAACACTCCTAGTGATGCAGGAATCAAAAACTGATCTGGAGTGGATGACCTCCAATAGGGAACCTCTAAATGATACAGGGGAAACTGATCCCCAACTTGAAAAGTACCTGGGATGAGTTCGTGTTCTCTAAAACTGTAGAATGAATTTTAGGAACAAACGGAGGTAATGAGCAGAACATATTTACTGAGGGAAAGAAAGCTCCTGTCAGAGAGAGGGACAGGAGCGAGGGTCCTGAGTGGGTGGTTCCCCGGAAGCTGTCTCTTCCAGGGACTTTTGTAGTGCAAAACTATGTAGTGGGGTGGGTCTAAGGTGGAAACCATGGAAACTCACTTAGGTGAGACAAAACTATGGTCAATCAATGAGGTTACAAGTACCATTGCTCAGGTAAACTTGATTAAAGCCAATACCAAATGGGGAAGGGAGTCAAGTAGCAAGCGGGCTTGAATAGGAAAAGTCTCTTCCTGTTGGGGGTTGGGTTACTGGCTCATTTAGGCTTTTTTAAGGTGATTGATACCTATTTAGAATATCAATCCCTGAGGAGCATTCTTAGGGAAGTAGGTGGCTACTTTTGTTTTTTTCTTTTCTTGTGAGCTGGGGCCCACAGCAGGGTTGTCTGCCTCTTGTAAAGCTGTACGGTCACCTTGTTCTCCATCTTGTCTCCTTGAGGGCCTGGCCCTGTCTGAGTGCCCATAATATTTCTATCTAACTCAGCTACCTACAACGCTGCTAGAACTTGAACTAGTAGAGGTAATCATATCATTTTTCCATGTTCCCTATGGATCCATGTTTTTTTCTGTTTGCTATTGCAATTGAAATTAACTGTTAATTAACAGTTGAAACTAAAAAAATATTCTGATTTCAGAAATGCATGCCAACTATCTTTATTTAAATACCAAGTCTGTCAAAAAATGTAAACATCAGGAAAAGAAAATTTGTATAAATATTTTAATGCTAAATTTCTTGAGACATCGTGAGGTAATGCAAGTTACTTTTGGCTTCTGCACTTCAGGTGCCATGAACTGGCGAACTTTTTTAGTACAGTGAACTACCGAAGTGTATATATGATTTCTTTTTGGCGGATTCTGTATGTTCAAAGTATATGAGTAGTGATAGAACTGAAATTGATCTGAACAGGAGACTTATTTGGCTTGTTAGCGTGTTATGTAGTAAAATTCCTACAACAGTACTTCACTTGGCAATGTTACAAGAACCAAATGAGATGGTGTATGTGCAGTTCTTTTAATCTCATGTAACAGGGTATAGATGTATTAAGGAAATGTAGTGCCATGTACTGATACAGTGGTGATAAACCTGTAAAGATGCACAATGTAGGATCTATTGCAGTTACAATTGTAGTGCTTGGGCCTTGGCCAGACTTTAGCCATCCGCAGCCCAGGCTATGTTGGATGAAGAGGCAGGACAAATCTCAGTTTAGGAGGTGAATGTTACAAGCATCATATGCCATAGCTTTATTATTCTGTCCATATGTGCTGTAGATGCACAGTTTATTTTGTTTTATGTGATTGGCTGGTGTCAAGCTAACCATATTCTTTAGCCTCTGAAATGCTACCTCACCTCCTAAGTGCTGAGATGACAGGTGTGCACCACCACACTCAGCTGTGTGCTTATTTGGTTTGATTTACTTTGATTTTAATTTATTATGTTTTTTGGAGACAGGGTCTTAATATATAGTTCAGGCTGGCCTTGAGCTCACCAGCTCAGGCTGGCTTGGAATTTTGGCAATCCTCCTGCCTCAGCCACCACACCTGGTTTTCATGTGCAGATTCTGAAACACTAGGCATATTGTTCAAGAGGATTTTTAGCACAGTCGTAGAAGTAATTTCCTAGATGCTCCATTTTAAAGATTGCTTATTTAATTAAAATTTATATACTCAGCAACCTCAAACTTTAAACTGTTTGCTGTATGGAACTTTAAACTTCCAAATGAATTCAAAGCAATATTCTACAGTGTACCAGTGTTATTATGGTCATTCACTTTATTAAGTGTATAGCTTTTGAGGGTTTTACTTGTATAAGATTATTGAATAAATCTGAAATACAATTGTTACAGTTTGTTAGGGAATATTCAGAACTAAGCTTACTTAATGTATTTATGTTTTCTAATTATAGTTGAAGACAAATGTTTCTCTTTGGAAGGAGCTGGAGTCAACTAAAGCTGTTATTATGGGAGAAAGTG
>PVKN010010455.1:0-22624 GCA_004027915.1 Capromys pilorides
TCATTCAACTTCTCTTCTGGATGGTTAACAACTTAAGTTGGCAGTTCAAATAATTAGAGAAAAATAAGGGATACAAGTATAGCCAATATTTTGGCTCTAGCCCTTCAAGGTCAGTGAGAACACAGGACATAAAAGAACCTGTGCTGTAACAGCATATAACTCAGTGGAGTCCCAAATTTCCTGTTCAAGGAGATTATGGGGCCACAGAGGAAAGTGATTGATGATGTACAGTTTGTCTAAGGAGAGTCACTTAGAGAGAAAACATACTCTCAGGCTTCCACAGAAAGCAAAATGGTCAAGCATTGGCCGTGATTCATCCAGATGGCTGACGCTGACAAAAGTTCTACAAATCACAGTACACGGTTCCAGGCTAAACCCTGAGGAGATCTGACTGACCTTGTCAGATACAAAAGTTACATGTTTTTTGTAACATAGGTCTTGCTTTATCTTGGTCTTAACCATCCAGCAGAAAAGTCTAATGATGAGGCAGAAAAAGGAAATCCATATTAATATGCTGAGTTGTAAAAGGCTCGAGTCAACAGCCCTCAATAATGCCAGATGAACTGATAGTCCACTACATTATGGACTAATGGACTAAATATACAGTTATTTTCTCTTTGTGCAATGAAAGTCAAGATCTGTACTAATGAGATTTAGAAGAGAAATCATGTCTGCATCTGCATTCTGAACAACTATGATGAAGACAACATTATCTAATGTATTAACTATTGTAAATAATAATAATAACAATAATAAATTTTCTTTAAAAAGATCTCAGGTTGAGGAGAAGAAAAAGTACTGGAAGCATGGTAATGGGTGCTATGCCCATTGTTGGAATGTCAGTGATGCATGTGTTGCCATGAGTGTATTAGATATACAGAAAATGGGACAGAGTCAAGTTTCCTAAAAAGTAACATCCTGTCCAAAAGAAGCAGAAAGACACACAGATATCTACCAGCTGACATGCAATCTTGGAAGGTGATACGACAAGGAATAACTGTAGGATCCCCATAATTTCCAGGGACTGTGTAGAGAAGCCACCAAAGAGGACCCAAAGAAACTACAGTATACTTTATAGAATTGATTGGTTTTGACCACAACTGAACCCAAGAAGACTCTAAATACCTGCAATACAGGGAATGCCAATCCCAAATCCTAGAATGGACATACTTGGAAAGGATGAGCAAACCAGTCTTCATCTCTTCTTCTCCTGCTCCCTCAGACCTTTGGCTACCAAGCTGAGAGCATGTGAGGACATAGAAAAGCCAACCACAACTCCTTTTATCAGCAGCTAAGCTTAAAGAGGGATGGCACAAAGCAATACTAACCTACATGAATGCTATACCTTTGAATTTTAAAATGTGTCTTTTCCTTCCATATCTCTGCAGTTTGTTATAAAATACTATATCAGTTACTTATTTCCACAGGGAACATGAATATAGTTCAGTAGAATAAGAGCTTGCCTTGCAAGCACAGGGTCCTGAGTTCAATCCCTGGTACTACAAAAAAAAAAATCTATGTCTGCATAGCTAACTATATAAAACTTAATAGTTTTTAAACAATGGCATTTTTAACCTCACAATTTCTAGGTGTCATGGATATAGGTACTGTTTAACTTGGCCCAGGGTCCCACCCTGCAATCAAGAGCTGGGTTGGGCTGTATCTCACTGAAGGTTGCACAAGAGAAGGATTCTCCTCCAAGATCCATGTTGCAGTTGGAAAGATTCTCTCCGTGGAAGGCTGTTGGCCAGAGGTCAAGCTCTTTGGGCTTGCTCGTCTGGGTCTCTCCAAAAGTTAATTCACAACGTGGCAGCTTATTTCATCAAAACAAGTGAGTGAGAAGAGTCAGAGAGCGATAATGCCAGATAGGAACTAGCCTTTTACAACATAGACTGCAAAATGACAATCTATTGTCACTTACTGTGTTCTTCTCCTTAGAAACAAATCACTATGTCAAGCCCCAAATGGTAGATTACATCAAGTTATGGTTTGTGTTTATATCCCTCCCAAGCCCCAGGCAGTCATTGAGGCAGGCTTCTAGAGTTTGTGATTAATTCGTGATCCAATTCTGGGATTATGGATGTGAGTACTATACTTACCCTGGGTTGGATAGTCTGAATGCAATATAAAGAAAAGAGAGAGGCTTGCTAGCTGCCACAGCTGTTGCTCCTCCCTTCCTCTTTGCTGTTTTCTGCCACCATGAATAGCAGCCCTCTGCTTTGTATCCACTCTGCCTTGGAGCCAGCTGAGTATGAACTGAAATCTCCACTAACTGTGAGCTAAAGACACCTTGCCTTCCTTAATTTTGAGTGTTAGGTATTTTTCCCAGAAACAAGAGAAAGGTAACTGAGACACATGGGCTGTGTATATCATGAGAAGATAATGAGATGAAGTCATCCTAGAAGTTTGCCTATCAGTATAATACAATAAAACATATTGATTTTGTTAGAGAAATACACCACTACCCACAGCCAGAGAACTTTATACTAAGTACATAGATCTACAGTGTCTGTGATATGAGCAGTACTCACTTGTGTGCCACACAAGCTGCCAGTCATATGTGTTTGCCCAAGGGAGACACTTTCACATCTTTTTCAAACACTTCCTCCAGGCAGCTTTCAAATAATAACATAAGATAATAAAATAAACATAGCCATTACTGGCTCATTTATAACTCAATCTCTCCTCTGTCAAACCACTAGCTTTCGAAAAGCAAATTCAAGCACTACATTATTCAGCTTCCACCATTTAGCATGTATCTCTACCTATCATTTTTACAATTACATGATTAACAAAAATTCCTTAAGTTCATCTATTTTTAGTAAAGTTTTTCCAATTATTTCAGAAATGTCATTTTAGGGTTGGTTCATTTGAAAGACACATTAACTTCAAATAAAATGCAGGTTGCTAACCTTTGCTTAAGAGCAGATATTTTAATGACTGAGACAGACTTTTTATTTGACTGAAAATGATAAGAGAGTGATTGGCAGAGATGTAGATCACTCAAAGTTTTACCTGAGTACAGAAAGCATTGGTTCACCAAGCCCTGCTCATTGATAATGGTGAAAAGAATGAGGCTACTTCCTTACAGCCTGTCGAGCTCTGTGGCTCACCATGATGGTGACAGACATGCTATCTCCAAACTTCACTACCGTCCTTGAGGATGTTTGTTATAAGCCTCATGTTTATAGACAAGAAAATTTAGAAGGCAAATGAATTTGCCTCAAGTCACAACTACTATTTGATAAAATTAATCATCCAACTCAGCAGTTTAATCTCCCCAATGGCCTCTAAAAGCCAACCATAAGTCATATGGCCATAGTTTTTAGAACACAAGATAATGTTGTTGTCTTTTTACGTTGCCATATCTCTTTAAAAAGGACTTTACACATGACTGTAATGGCTGTTACGTTGTGTCAACTTGACAAGTTCAGAAGCTTAGCTAAGTGACTCAAGAGGGGCCAGTGCTCACTTGTAAACATCCTGAGCCTGTGCAAGAGGAGAGCATGGACATGGAGTGGGTATAAATGACCCACCCTTGGGTGGAGAGCCTGCATATGATATAAGGAAAGAAAAAAGGCTTGCTCCCCACTTTTGATCTTTTCCTATTTCTGTCTTCTGCCACCTTAAATAGTGCTCCTGTGCCATGACAACATGCTTTGGAGCCAGCTGATTCCAGACTGGAATCAGTCTTCCACAAACTGTGAGCTAAATAAGCCTTTCATTCCTTAATTTTGGGTGTGAGGTATTTTACAGTAACAATGAGAGATGAGTAACCAAAACAGAACTTGGTACTAGGAGTGAGGTTTTTGCTGTAACTATGCCTGACTATGTGGTTCAGAGATGTCACCTGAAAGAGTAATATTTGAACACCTTAGGCCATTCTGTATGGGAGATTCTGGTCAGAACTCAGAAGACTGATAGAATTCTCCCTGAGAAAAACAAGACTTGAGAGTTTTATGCTGGGAATAGTGACTATATTGATTGCAGGACTCCAGATAATGCATATTATGGCTTGTCACAAAGTTTATCTGCATTTTACACACATCCAGAGATTTTGCTTGAGACCGAGATTAAGGGCAGCAGACTAATTAATCTGGCAGAAGAAATTTCAATGCAATTCAATGTTGTGGGAGTGGCATAACTATTGTTGGGGGATTTTACCAGAACTATGTTGAATCAAGAGCAGAGAACTCATCAGAATGATTTAAAAAGTGAGTTTCACCAGAAAAGAAGACCCAGTAACAATGTGGACTACAAAGGCAGAGCTCAGGAAGCTTTAATTGCTGAGAAGAAAGAGGAGAATATAAAAGGTTTCTTGAAGGTACCACAAGAAGAAGCAAATCTCCACTCTTTGCTGCCTGAAAATTACAAAAGTGAAAGACTGTTCTTTAAGAAAGCCTCAGAGCACCATGTTTCAGAATGGCAACGGCATAGAAAACTTGTTCCTCAGAATTGGATTCAGAGTGCTCTGCAATCCAGACATTTAACCTCTACAGCCAAGAGAGGAAAGCCTGTATATTGCTCCCATGGCAGCAGCAGACCTTCACATCGTCCACATAGTACCATTTTTAGGTGCATGCAGAATACAAGAGATATGGGATTAAGCAGGCTTCCATCCCAATTTCAGAAGGCCTGGGAGGCAACCCCCTGAGAGGGAAATATCTGAAGTTGTGAGGGTGAATCAAAAAGTGCACTGGGGACCCCAGAAGCTTGGAAAAGTCAAGAACATGGATTGTCTAGGGAAAGCTGCAAAAAGAGAGCAAAGCGGGCCTAAGAGAGCCACTGTGAGAGATAATACCACCAAAACTGCCATAGAAGTGGAATCATGTAAGTGCTTTGAAGTTCAGAATTTACCACAGATTGCTTCAGATGCTGAACATCAAACTACAGGATATAATGTTTGCTCTGCCAGATTTTTAGGTTTTCTTTGGTCCCAATGCTATATTTCCTCATTTGAAACATTTGGAATGAACATGCCTATCTTGTGCCATTCAATGTTAGCAATGCTTAACTTTGTTTTCATTTGTACAAGGGCTTGCAGCTAATGGTTTGACTTAAATCTCAGAAGAGACTTAGGACTTGGACTTTGTAACAATGGTGAAATTGTCAGGAATCTGGGAAACTCTTAGAGATGGATGGTATGCCTTTTACGTAAAGGGATGTGTATGAGTCTTTGGGAAGCCAGGGATAGAATTATGGTTCTAATGTAAGATAATGTTGATAGACTTAATGCTTGTTCTTCAGGATCATTAAACTTGTGTTATAATGTTCAAACTGTGAAAAGATAAAAATAAGCATGTCATTGTATCAGGAGACTGAGTTAAAGAAATGTGTCTGGTTGAGAAATTGACAAGAGATAGCTTGTAATGGTTAATACATTGTGTCAACTTAACAAGTTCAGAAGCTTAGCTAGGTGACTCAGCATATGGGCAAGGTCCACACTTGAAAACTTCCTGAGACTGTGCAAGAGGAGAGCATGGTTATGGAGCAGGTATGAAGAATCCATCCTAGAGTAGAAGCTTGCATACAATATAAGGGAGGATAAAGAAAATGATTGCTGTCTGTCCATCCGTTTTGCTCTTTTGCTGTCTTCTGTTGTCTTGATAGCACCCAGCATGGCACTGTTGCCCCTGTGCCATGCCACCCTGCCTTGGAGCAAATTGTTTAAGGACTGAAACATCCATAAACTTTGAGCTAAGTAAACCATTCCTTCCTTAATATTGGGCACCAAGTACTTTTGTCCCAGCAATGAAAACAACTAAGACAATGATTTTGGCAAGAACTGAATCACATGTACTGTTCATTTCCCTTCCCATTATTTGTCACAGATATATGTACATAGTAGGTGTCTAATAAATGTGGCCCATATAAAAGCCCAACTGGTCTGCTTCCGCTTGGAAGCTACTACGGCACAGAACACAGTATAAAGAAAAAGTAACCAACAAGCCTGAAAAGCAATACTCCATTGTTCTATTATTATAATTTAGACTTTAGGCTCATGTGTGGCCAATCTGCCCTTATATCACTGGGGGTCCTCCCTTAAAGAATTCCTGATCATAGTAGAATTCTCTCTCTCTCTCTCTCTCTCTCTCTCTCTCTCTCTCTCTCTCTCTGCCTCTCTTCTCCCCTTTCCCCTTTCCCCTTCCCAATCTCAATGAGGTAAACAGCCTTCAGTACCATACCACCAGCCATGATGTGCTGCCTCATTTGGTCCAAAGACAATAGGACAAAGAAATCATAGAGCAAAACCTCTGGAACTATGAGCTAAAATAGATCTTTCCTCTTTTTAATGTATTAATATGGCATTTTTTATAGTATTGGTTTATGCGCCTAACATATTCTGCCACCCTCAGCTTTACTTCAGTATTTGTATACTTGACAGACAACAGCAGAAGTTGTGAGTAAGACAAGTTCATGCCGATATGCCAGGAATCCTCCTGAGAATCTATGGCCTTACTGGAAGCTAGATAGCAAATAGTCTTCTGGAGGAGTTTTCAGTATTATTTCTTTGAGGTGGCCCACTACAGAGCCAAGTGAATTGCATTATTTCATTCCATGAGACCTTCCCAAGAGCCATTACTTCTGCCTGAGCCTATTCTCAGACCCATCATTCTTCTGTCTGATAAACTCTTGATCCTTCACAGTTCAGCATGAGCCCCATTTGCATTGTGCATCCTTTTCTGTCTTCCCAGATTAAGTCTTAGCCCTCTCCTTTCTGCACCCATCACAGGTTCATCCTTCTTTTTACTTGTAATCATCTGCAAGAGAGGACACAAACTGTATCCATATACTTCTGGAAAAGTAGTAGGCACTCAATAAATATTTATTGATTAGTATCTTCAGTAAAAGCAATTTTAAATGCATTTACTACAGTCTCAAGGCAAAAATGAGAGTCCAGAAGTATTCCATCCATAAAATAGAGCAAAACTTGAAATTCACTTCCTTCTTCCCATTGTGATTTCCATAACCTACTCCAGTAAATTTTTCTCTTCTATCTCATAAAGTTCCTCAAATTTCAGGTGTAGGCAGGCCTGCTAATGCCCTCTCTTCTCTTCCGACATAACTGTTTCTTTCATGAGTCATCTTTTTCCTTCCTATTTCTTTTTCATTTTTATATTTACCCAATATCTAGATTCTATAACTTGAATCTTTGAGATAGATGCAATGATCACACTACCTGAGGTGGAGCAGCACTGTTAACTCCTAAAGAGCCTCTGCCTATTATGTTCATTGATGCATTCTCATTGCTTAGGATAGGACTCAGCCTACAGGTGATGCTTGAGCAAGATTTATACGTGGAATAATGCGCTTTCTTACATTTTTTACTCTTGCATAAAAATTTATTGTAATTTTATTTGCAAGAGGAAAAGCCTGAAAATAATCAAAATACGAACAAGTGAATAGATAAGCAAATTGTGAGTGTATTCATACAATAGGATACTACTGAATACTAAAAAGGAGTGAATTATTGACAGGAACAAAAACACTGAAGAATCTTGAGATAGTTATTTAGAGTAAAAGAAGCCAGACAAAAAGGAGTAAATGCTGTACATTATCATTTATATAAAAGTCTAGAAAATGTAAACTATTTTATTGTGACAGATAAGTGAGTGGTAAGGGAAGGATGGGATACTAGAATAAGACAGACATTAGGGAGAAGAAATTAGCAAGGATCTTGAGGGCACTTCGGGGTGATGGATATGTTCATTATTTTAATTTGATGATGCTTCCACAGCTAAATGCATGTGTCAAAGCCCATGAAGCTATACATTTTACACATGTATAGTTTATTTTAGTGTGTGTGTGTGTGTGTATGTGTGTGCGTGTGTGTGTGTGTGTGTGACCGGGGCTTGAACTCATGACCTTGCACTTGCCAGGCAGGCACTTGTGCCATGGAGATATCTCTCCAGCCTTTAGTTTATTGTACTTGAATTACACCTCAATAATTACTGAGCAATATTTGCAATAATTATTTCAATCAGATACCTGTACACAATAAGTTTTTTTTAATTCAACTTTTTAATTTTTTTTTTTAAAAAAGAATAAAACAATAATTTAAAAAACCTGTCAGAAACAATATAGAATTTCACTAAAAAATAAGAATTCAGCAAAGGATGTTATATTGCATATTGTTGTCCTCAACTGAGTTGTTCTGATTACAAGATATAAGCATATTAAATTAGTCAAAAAAATTAAAAAGAGTACAAAATAAAATCAGGCTACTTGAAAGTATCAGAGGGCTAAAAACTAGTGAAGAATGATAATTTCCAGGAGAATACAGATGTTCAGAAAAGTGACCTTCTGAGCCTTTGGAAAGCTTTAAAAATTTTAAATTTTTACTTTAAAATGAAGAACTACTGAACATGAGTGGACAAGATGTCCAACTTAATGCTCTTTTATAACTATCAAATATTTTTGTTGCCCATAAAAGATGCTAAGTAGCAAAAGATATGTCGGGAGAAAAATAATTCAAAGTAAGGATTAACACGAAGTCTTCTCTCTATTTGGAGGGATAAAATGGGTTGTTTGCTTAAAACCCAAATAGCCAGGCCAAATAAAACCACCGCTGGTCCTTCTCAAGTGGGAGCGGTATATTAGTGAATCAGCAGGAAACAGCTCTGGGAGAGTGGGCTGGGTGCAGCTCAGCAGTGTGGCAGCAATTTGGCTGACAATTTCCTTCTATGTTTCAGTGTAATTGAATTAGCATCCATGGAGACCGTCTCCCAGACATCAGCAAGTGCAATACTGTAGAGCAGGCGCCGCAATTCATCTGGCATTATGAGGGACTGAATTGCCATCCAATCCCGCATCTCTCTTCATTGCTTTGTGTGTGCTTGTTAGAGGAAATTAGGAGGATGCAACGAGCCTGGGAACAATTAAAATCTTCTCACTTAGCTATTCCCAGTAGCACTATAAGAGTTCTGATAGGGACTGGGCCTTTGTCAGCTAGTGCACACAACTTTGTGGATGTGCTTTTAAGTTTTGGCCAGTCGGGGTGGGGGTGGGGTAAATTCATTGCACTCTGGTTAAGAATATAAACTGTTAGGGCATAGGGGGATGAAGGTATGCAGAGACAGCTATAGTACAAACTAATCAGAATCTCTTCTATAATGTACCAGTGACAGGAATGCTGGAGCTTAGTCCAGCTGGAAATAGTATTTCTAGGGCATTGGAGGTGTATATCCAGTCGAAGTCCAGGGACCAGTATATTAGCTGGCTTTCCCATTGCTGGTAACACATACCTGACACCCACAATGTTAAAGGAGAAAAGTTTATTGGGTTCACAGCTTCAGAGGATTCTGTCCATGCTCATCTGGCTAGGTAGAAGCATTTAGTGGAAGGGCTTATGGGAGTGAAGTTGCCTTCATCCTGATGGCTGGAAGCAGAGCAAGGGAACAGCATCAGAGAAAAAGAAACCAGAGAGCAGATATAGCTCTCAAGGTTGTTTTCATGACATGAGGGGACACACTCAGGAGTGTGATTCACTAATCCTGTAGGTGACTCCAAAGTCAATCAAATTGTCAATTAAGTACTCAGCACTGAACAATGGGGCAATGGGAATAAAAGTTGGGAACAGTAAAATCAGCATAGAAGGGCTGGCCAGACAACTGAGCGGATTAAAGTGCCTGCTTAGGCAGATGCAGGGGCCAGGGGTTTGGTCCCCTGCCTGCCATACTGGCCCTGCCTCCAGGGTGTGCTGAGAGGGTGACTGAGACTGGATATGATCGGCACACCTGTAATCCTGCTGCTTGGAAAGCTGAAAACAGGAGGATCGCTATGAGTCTGATCTGTGTAGTGAGACTCTATAGACTCTACTAAATGCATAAAAAGCAACAACAACAGTAATAATAATAATAATAATAATAATAATAAATTAATGAAAAATAAAACCGAGACAGAAGGGAGGCTAAAGAAAAGCACTGGGCAAATGATCAGAATGGAAGTCATAATTATCAAGAGAATGATCCAGTCAGTGCACGTTAAGACTAGCATGGCCATGTAAAGGATTATGCTTTACTGACTGAAGGAGGAGCAGGGGAAGACAGCTGCTGGGGAGGAGGGTGGTATGAAAGACAGAACAAAGTTTGGGAGTGACAGGAGTCTCAGGCTGTACCCCAGCCCTACCATGTTTGATAATTAAAGCCCTTCATTCCTAGTTTCATCTGCTCTCTCAGTGGAAGCAAGAAAACCCACTGGCAAGGTTAGAAAATCAGCTTGGTAGCAAGTCATAGTTCTAATTTGGTTGCCACCAGAAATAGACTTGAGATAAGGTTCTGAGGGCAAGTCACCTATTGGAGGGTGGTAAGAGAGAAGTGGGAGGAAGTGATTCTAGAAAGACAAAGAAGGGCTGGCGAGATAGCTCAGCAGACTAAAGTGCCTGCTTAGGCATGTTTAGACAAACTCAGGGACTATGGTTCAATCCCCAGCACCACATGCCACACCAGGCCCTCCTCCAGGGCAAGCTGAGCTAGCCAGAGTCCAGGCATACTGGCACATGCCTGTAATCCCATCACTGGGAAGGCTGAAAGCAGGAGGATCACTGCAAGTCCAAGCTGCACAGTGAGACTCTGCAACAACCAAATACACTGAGAGAGAGAGAGAGAGAGAGAGAGAGAGAGAGAGAGAGAGAGAGACAGAGACAGAGACAGACAGAGAGAGAGAGAGAGAGAGGAAAGAAGGAGGAAGGAAGAAAGGAAGGAAGGAAGGAAGAAAGAAAGAAAGAAAGAAAGAAAGAAAGAAAGAAAGAAAGAAAGAAAGAAAGAGAAAGAAAGAGAAAGAGAGGGTTTTTTATCAACTCAACTGTGAAGGCAGGCACTGGAAATAATCCCACGGAATTCTGGGAAAACATGGAGAGCACACACCCCTGTGTTATCCCAACTCTAGGAATTTTATGAACCCATTGTTCTAAGTCATAGGCTGAGAACTGCTGGGCAGGGCAATTCTGAATCTCCTGATTCTCTGGCAATTCTGGTCTGCCTTGGAAGCAGGCAGACTGCTCTTTTTCCTATTAAAGGAAATCCTCAGGCACACAGGTGACCATGTTAGCCACGGATGATGACCTTTCAGTTCTGCTGTCATCAGCCCTGATGGGGCACTGACCACTTCTACTGCCAGTGTTAGAATGAAACATGATTCTCCCATTTAAGTCTTGGTGCTCTAAGAAATCCAAGAAAGAATAGGTAAAGAAATCCAAGTATTTCAAAGTCTTAAAAAGAATTACAGCTCTTGCAGCTGACAGGAGGCAAAGAAGGTAGTCAAAACCTGTTTAATCTTAGCCTTAGCCTACACTTTAAGCCTAATTCAAAGGTATAAGAGGGTCCGAGCTGTAGTGTAAGACAGGGAGAGAACTGGAAGAATTTCTTCAGATAAAAGAAATTAGAGTGTTGCAGTGCTGTAACATTTTCTCTTTTCAAACCCAGTGGGGAAGAAAGGGATCTGCTTCTCTCACCTGAAACCTAGTTGGAGGAACATTAAGAGGCACCCAGAGAACTTGATTTGTGTTCTCTAAAGACTGCAAAACCTGGAGTGTGATCCATGCCTGAGAAATCTAAAAGATTCAAGCCTGGCTAAAACAGGTTACAGTTTGCAAAAGCCAGTGTTCTTCACAGAAGACAGAAAACTGGGCCCAAGAACAGAAAGGACATGCACAAGAATGCTGACTTGGGTATATCTGAAAAATGATTTTCCTAATCTTCTGGAGCAGTAATGAGACTTTGGGGTGAAGGGCTGTGAAGAAAGAAAATCAGAGACGATGATTGTACTGGAGAGTGGAGAGAACAGTTCTACTGCCAGAAAACCACAGGTGAGAGTCATTACCCAGAATCCCTCACAAGCAGGTGTGCAGTTCGTGCACTGAACAAAATCACCATCTTAGGAGCACTGGCAAAATCTAACCACGTTCTGCTTTTGGATGTGCATGCCCATGTGCGTTGGGAGAAACCCAGGTGAAGGAGAATCCTCTTATCTATCCTGAAAAAGACCCTAGCCATTTGCTAATCTGAATATTCAGGAACCTGCACCCAAAGCCAGAAAATCTCTGCTCTAATTCCTGCAAAGGTTTTATTGAACTTCAGTGCCAAAAGAGAAAGTTTCTAAATATATATATGTATAGTCTCCAAGAGACATCGACAGTGCTCAAAGGCCAGCTCACAGCAAACCTGGTGAAATGTGACCATTTCTACTGCTATTCTCTTCCATTTTAGTGTCTCTAACCTCAGAAAAGAGACTCAGCCTGGCTGTAGAAGGCAACATTACCACTCAGAAAATGCAAGAATCTTACATACATATTACCTGCTATTGCTTTTTCCTGTCTCAAATCTGAACAAATGAGGTGCAGCAGTTTGATCACTGCCCTGGGTTGGACATAAGAATCACTAAATTGAACCACAAACACCAGCAATTTTTTTTTCATACCTATACATAAGCAGATGAACAAAAGAGCCTGCCTGGCATTCCTTCAGGCAGGAAGGAATGAGTTCTGTGATTACATGAAAACTGGTTGGCAATGATAATTTTATGAATGTGTTCCACAAATTCTATTCTTTCCATATGCAGATAATGCATACAGCTTACCCAACGTGCATTCTATAGATGAGCAGCTCTGGCTATTGTGAGTTGCTTGTATAGGCAAAGGCTCAACCAGAATTTTGGTGCTAAACAGTAAGGTGTTCACATATGGTGATCAGCTGCCAGATGGACGGTCCCTGGCTGTCTGGGAAGACATGCACAGCTAAAAGCAGGGTTCGAATCCTCGAGCAAAACATGAAGAGCTCCTGTGCTCAACACTGTGGGGGGCCCTCAGCTCCAGAGAGATCACATTGGCTGCTTGCATGATGCTGGCTCCCAGGAGGGTGTCGTGCTTCTCCCCACTGGACAACAACTCCTCCTGAAGCTAAAGCTCAGGGTGCATGGGGGAGGGCAGTGGGACTGGCTGCTGCCTGCAGCAGCATCAGAATGCAGAGAGAACCTTAATGCTAGAGCCCAGATCCCAGCCATAGCAGACACAGATGGAAGAGAGAAAGTGTCCGTGGAGGCCTCCAGGGCTGAAAAAGTAAAATGAGAGCAAAGACAGAGATTTCTACATACACTTCCTATGCTTGCTGCCTTCTGTTCTTCCTGAAGATTATGGCCATGTGCTGTCTTACTTAGACTCAGAAGGGAACGTTTAGCTGAGCTGGCTCCTTTTACGGTGAGATGCAAAACTCTCTGTGGAAAACTTCTTATTCACCCTCTGAGAACTACACCAGGTAGTTCTGTTGAAGTAGAATGGGCTTTAAATTCACACAAATCAGGATTTGAACCTTATTAGTTGTGTGATGTCAGACAACTCTCTAAGATTAGGTTTCCGCATCTGACACTTAAAGCTAAAATTGTCTGCATCTCAGGTGTAGGTAAAGCAGGATTATATTTACCATGCTGACTATAGCAACCAGCCTCGAGAAATAGGTAGTAGTTGTCATCATTGATGTCTTCTCCCCCTCCTCCTCCTTCCTATTCATTGTCTATTGCCTTCCTTTCCTTTCCTTCCCTTTCTTTTCCTCATCTCATGACTATATTCAGATAGTTCTAGTTTTCTGAGAAAATTTACTGAAGAAACCAGGCATGGTGGCACACGCTTGTAATCCCAGCACTTGGTAGGCTGAGGCAGGAGTAGAGATGTAAGTTCGAGATCATCCTGGCTACAAAAGTGAGTTCAAGGCCAGCCTGAACTGCAGAGCAAGACCCTGTCTCAAAAAGACAAGAGAGAAAGAAAGAAAGAAAGAAAGAAGGAAGGAAGGAAGGAAGGAAGAAAAAGAAAATTTACTGAAGAAGTAGCCAGATCTTTCATTTATTTTCTAAAGCTACCTTCATTTTTGGTAAAAAAAAAAAAAAAAAATCTTTCATGATAAAGTCTGTAGATACTGTCAGAGCTGTAGACACTTCTCTTTATTTGATACAAGGTCTTTCTCCGCAGTCCAGACTTATAACGATCCTCCTATCTCAGCCTCCTCAGTGCTTGGATTACAGATGTTCATCACCACACCCAGTTTTGGGGCTGGCACAGCATGTGGTGCCAGAGATCAAACTCCAGACCTTGTGCTTGCCAGGCGGGGGCTTAGACTACTAAACTATCTCCCCAGCCCTGGAGTTACATTTTTATTATTGAATAAGAAATTTCCCTTCTTGTCCCTTTTGCTGTCACCTCATGCTCTCTACCCCCAGTGAGTTCTAAAGGGAAGTAATCTTGTAGAACGTGTGAACTTTACTTCTAAAATCAGAATTAGCATCTTAATTGCCAACAGGTAAGCCCAGTTTTTCCATACATATCCAAAATGCTAGAGAAAATAGCTGTACCTTTTCTTCCAAGCCCATTTCCCCAGGACAGTTTTCTCTTCAGTAATTTATCTAACTTCAGTTGCTCCATCTATAAAATGGGTCTGTAAAATGCTCTGTACATGACTATTGTCATTCATAGTGTTTCTCTGCAGATAGATGAGTGACCAAAATCTTGGATTACAAAAGTGTCCCTCCACCCGATTTGCCAGTGGAAGAAATCTGTGGTTCCAGCCCATTGAGGCAGCTGGTCAATGTGTGTCCAGGGTGTGTTTCAGTGGATTTGCTGTGTTGAGCAAGATTAATTGGTTCTAGGATGCTCTTTGTGAAGTCTAATCAAATATCCCATTAGTGTGGCAATAAGATTTTATGGTGACTTCACCGTTTAACTGTCTCAGGCTTCAGTAAACTCCAGGAAGGGAATGGGGGGGGGGGGGAAAGAAAGAGTGCTTTATGGGTGACAGGGTACCTGGGACGAGGCTGGAAGGAGGCAGGACAGAATCATGAAGGCGAAGGGATAGCTGCAAGTGTCAGGGTCTGATTATTATTCCCTGGGGACCCAGAGGATTAGGGAAAAGAATCAGGAGAGAAGAGTACCTTTCTCCTATCTGATTCAGCTGCGTGAACCCCATGTGGAAAACCACAGGAAGATTCCCCACAGGGAGAAAAAAGGGGCAGCAAGAGGAGGTCACATTGGCTCTCACCATGCAGAACCCCTTGCCAGCTGTCCTACACTGTGCATTTAATTCTCACCATAATCTGAGAGGTTGGTGGTACTATTACCCTCTTCACACAGAGCTGGTAACCAAGGCCCAGAGAACAGACTTCTATGACACTTCCCTCTCACTCTCTTTATCTGTCAGACCTTTAATGGTTCTCTATGGCTTATTCACTCCAGTAATTATTTTCTAAGTGTCAGGCTCTGAGCCATACACAAGACAGGTGAGAGAAACAGATAACCAAAGAGAAGAGAGTAGTAGGATTTGAGACCAAGGGTGAAGAACACAGGAAGAATAAAGCCAGAAGCAGGAAGGGTTGGGAATCAAGAAAGTTCTGAGCGTGCCAGCCAACCAAGAATTGGTCCCAAAGAAAACTCTCCCATAATCCTACTTCCTCTCTGGTCCTGTTGTCATAGCAACAAGAGATGCCTGTGATGCTTAGGAGTGAGCTTTGTTTCTGTCAAGGCTGTTGGAACAACGTTGCTGGCCAACTGTGCTCAAAGGCAATCAGGAACAGAAATGGAGCTGCCACCTCTGAGGTGAGGGGGCTGCTACTCTACCAGAAAGTCATAAATTTTAGATTTTGCAAAGGCAGTCATAGTATAGTAACCACTAGTATTTATTGAGCAATTGATTCAGTGCTGAGCTCGTCGTGGGAGACTCACATGGATTTGCCCATTCAGCTTCATGCTGGGAGGTCAGTAGGATAATGAGTCCCACTTAGCAGACAAGCAAACTGAAGCTCAGAAAGAGGAAGTCACCATCCCAAGGACACACAGCTTAGAAATGGCAAGAGAGGGATCAGAATCCAGATTGATTTATTTAACTCTGAAAGATTGTGTATGGAACCATCCACTTTACTGTTCTTTCCATCCTACAGCAAGGAGTTTCCCCCACTTCTCTGCAGACAAGGGCTCATCCACAGCCAGGAAGGCTGCAGCAAGCAGGTGAGGAGTGAGCAATACAGTGTTTTCATGCCATTTGCAAGCTGGATGACCTTGACAAGTGTCTCCATGACCCAGAGTCCCAGTCTTCTCATGTGAACAGTGGACACTGAAATGTACTTTTCTTGGGAGGAATTCACATAGGACCCATGGGCAATATGCATACAGGGAATGCATCACACCTCATAGGGGTCTCCCATAGCCCCCAGACCCTTGATTCACAATGAAAACAAAGATCAGACAGCCCTGCATTTGGTGACCATACTTCCTGGGTACTCCAAGACTATGACATCTAGACTCCATTCTCGGTCATGATCAAGCCTTTTCCCTAGTATAACTTCTCCCTAAGAGGCTGGCCATTTGACAAGTGTTTAATAAATATTTCTTCTGAAAACAAAGTTACACATACACACACACACACACACACACACACACACACGAACACATAGGACAGGAAGGAAACACATCAACATGCTCTCCCTGGTTATCTTTAACTCGTGGGACTTTATCTTTCTTTTTGCTTATCTATGCTTCCTGACTTTCCTCTAATGAACATGTATTATTTGTAGCACTATCTAAGATCAGGAAAAACACACACCGGTTGGTGCTCTAGGTTACCTCTGAATTGTGAAGATGAGGGAGATAAAGGGAAGGCAGCTGTAAAATAAAAACTTTGCATGTATCCTTCTTGTATTCCTCGCATTTTTGTTTTTTGAGACATCTCGCTCTGTACTCTAGTCTGGGCTCAAGCTCATTATGTAGCTCAGGCTGGCCTCAAGCTCACAGCAGTCTTTCTGCCTCAGCCTCCTGAGTGCTTGGATTATAGAGGGGCATCACCATGCCTCGCCTTATTTTTTAATTTCCTCATCAAGAGAAAAATAAGCTGTGTGGTACATTATGATGCAAGGAGCTTCGCCAAGGGAAGAACTTGATTTTTTTTTTTTATTTTTTCTGTATTTTTATGTATTTAGGTCTACAGGGTCTCACTATATAGATCGGACTTATCAGTGATCCTCCTGTTTTCAGCCTCCCAACTTCTGGGATTACAGATGCATGCGACCATGCACAGTGTCAATTGCTGTTACAGCATGTCCTGGAGGGGGGCGGGTGTGAGGGGACAGGCATGGCACACCTAGGGATCGAACCCCAACCACTGCCCTCTGCCTAAGCAGGTGCTACGAACTTGCCTTTAGATCCTGAGGTCTACTGAATAACTACACTGAGCCTCAGTTTCTCTGTCAGTAAAATGGGATTCAAATGATACTCAATAGTATTTATTGGAAGGATTAGAAATGATACATAAAATACTCAGTCTATATAAAGTAGTCAATAACAAGATAGCTATTAGTAACTACTGGAGTAGTTCCGTCTGTGGGTTGACTCTGTGTAAACAGGTGCTTCTCTGCCTGATGCAAAATGAAGACTTTCCAAACGCACAAACAGCACTCACCATGAATCTCACTACAATGAAGAGTACATCGGAAAACTTAAGAGTGTTTGAAATAATTCTCTCATGTCAAATTTAACCCCTCTAAGCTGATAACAGCATTTCTAATTCTCCAAGAAGGTCAGGGAAAAAAAAAAAAACCAGATATTTTTGCTCCATTTTTTCTTTGTTTTCTATTCTACCACAAAACCTTTGTCTGGATAGAAAATTCACCCAGCCCTCTCCACCCCCAAAAGATTGTAAAGTCGAGTCTTATCCCAGAGGCAGTGGTAGAGTTCAGCTAATCTTCCCTTGTGTCTTTGGGAATTCTCTTACCTGTTGACCCAGACGTGCTACACATGCTCGCAAAATCCATCTGCCAAACCTCATTAGCCATTTAGGCTTCTGCAGTGCTATTCAGGGTCCTTTATTTCCTGGCATTAATTTAAAGCAGCATTTTCTCACCTCTGTAGTCATGTTTCTGTGAGTCAGAGGCTTAAAAAATGGATTGCAGTGGATTTTGTCACAAATTGTCCCAAATCAAAATGTTCAGTTCCATCTCCCATTTCATTTCTAAATGATTAGAAGTAGCTGCCTGTAGCTCCTGGTAGGAAAGGACTCTGAAACCATCCCAAGGCAAAATATCAATGACAAAGCATCAAAAAGACACCTTAGCCTTATAGATTTCATATTTTTCATTGAGTACTAATATCTGCCATGGCATGAATTCAAGGGCTATCAGCATATTTAACATCCAAAATCTAACATACTTTCTTCTTTAACATATTTTCTTCTTTCAGTCCAAGAAAACAAACTGGTATGAGTCTCATGTAGGGCATCGTGACAATAATAACAGTTATTATGGAAGGAGTGTTACTATGAGTTAGGGGTTTCCCATATAATACAGTTTACCACAACTCCCCAGCCATCAGAACAGTGTTGGTTGTATCATGTAACCAATTCATACTAACTTAAGCAAGAAACAAATGTTGAGCCCATGTAACGGAAAGGAGTAGTGAGTTAGAGCTTAGGGTAAAAGGAAGAGGAATTGGTTCCAGTGACTGGTTCCAGAGAGGTCCCTTCTCGTATCTCTACTTGTCTCTGATTATATTTACCTATTGACTGTATCTCCTGCTAGCACCAACAGGCCTACCCTGCACAGCTAGGAGCAGAGCCATCACGTTTCCAGTACATATAAAGTGCTTCTTTTTCCCAGTCATGGGGAAAAATCTACATAGTCCGATGCACATCTGCATTCCTTGGAGCAATCTGTTTGTCTGTAGGCAGCTTGGACATCCTTTTGGCCAAGGAGCATGTGTTTACTAATTGAAGAAAGGCATTTTTTAATGTTTAATAGGCAGATAAAAGCAGGCCCACTGTGAAATATTGTGTAGGCTCCATGGCACACAAAAGCATCCAGCTATGACAGAGGAAGGGATAAAGCTGTCCTCGTAATCTGCTCGGCAACCACAAACCATAGTCCCAGACACAGCCTCAAGACGAAGGAATCAGCTTTTCTAATTTCATACAAAGGTATCATTTGAACTATAGCAGCCAAGGCAGTAGATGCTGTGCACCACCTGAAAACTCTAGGAAATAAATAGTGATTATCTAATTTTTAAGATGAGTAGATAAAGTCCACAGAGGTAAAGTAGTTTGCTCAACTGTTATACAATAGGAAATAGTAGAACCAGGATTCAAACCCAAGGCTGTCTGGCTGCAAAGCTCTTACTTTTTCTAGAATGGTTATCTGTGGAAAGTGTAGGACTCACCAAGCTCCTAATATCACAAAAAAGTAAAAGAAGTGGATTCTTCGTGCTTCTTGTCTATGAAAATCCAGGTAACCCCTCAGAGACAGGCAATCTAGCCCAGGAAGCTGAGCCAAGCGTAAGACAAGACATGCCATAGAAACTGTGTTTGCAAACAGCTTGAAAGCCATGATGTTTCACTTAAAAAGGTAATTTCTTGCTTGGAACAGTGAGAAATTAGATGCAATCTGTTTTGATTTTTTCCCAATTGAGGACATGCTTTAGTGACCAATTTGAAGACATGCCAGCATCCTTCTGTCTCGAGGATATGTTAGCTTGGTTTATGTCTCTATTCATAAAAGAAATCTAAATCATCTCACAGGAAAAGCACCTCAGAATACTGTATATACAAAGGCATGGGGATGGGCTCAACTCTTTCTTCCTGGATATTATTATTATTCATGATAGTAACAACAATAAGTATTTATTTGATGTCAGACCTGGTGCTAAAGACATGCATCACCACAGGGCCTTATTACAAAGTCAGACTGGGGACGGGGTATTTTTTCTGCTCAGTACCTAAACGCTCTACTGGTTCAGAGAAAATCTCCTGTTTGGTAATTCTTGGTGGGAGATGGACTAGTCGCCCACCATGAAAGCAGAGCAGAGTGGAAGTCCATAATTTCTCCATTATCCTTCCAGAACATTTGATGTTTTAAAAGCCTTCATTAGCATAGTTTTATGTCATGAGTAAAATCACAGAGATTGCGCATTTTGTTCCCTAGCCCCCCACATGCATAACCTCCCCCACTATCCACATCCCCCAACATGAATGGGGATGACACATTATTGAGGTATCATTGTCCCTTAAGCCATAATCTATATTAAGATTCATCTTAGTGTTGTATCTTCTATGTGAAGATAAATATATAATGAGATGTAACAGGGGCTGGGGAGATAGTGCTGTGACACAAGTGCCTGCCTGGCAAGTACAAGGTCATGAGTTTGAACCCCAGTCCTGCAAAAACAAACAACAACAACAAAACCTACAGATGTACCCACCATTGTTATATCAACAGAGTAGTTTCACTGTCCTAAAAATCCTCTATGCTCTATCTATACCCCACAACCCCAACCCCTGCATAATACTAATCTTCTTCACCCTCTCCATCATTTTACCTTTCCCAGAATGTCACACAGTTGGGATCATATAGTGTGTGTAACCTATTTTGAATGTGTGCTTTCATTTCGTAGTACTAATTTGGCTCCATATCTTTTCCTAGCTTGATAGCTCATTTCTACCTATAGTCTGTTTCATGCTTTAATTAACCAAAGTCTCTTTCTATTGTTTCCACCCATGCACCCTGCTCCCTAAAGTATTGTTATCCCCACTTCACAGGGAAAGCTGAGATTCATAGATATAACATATGGTTAAAGAACCAAAGAGCTACAAAAAGCAGAGCAAAACTCTATGGTAGCCTGAAGGAAACATATGCAACTGTATAGTCAGGCTGCCTGGAACGCAAGTACTGGTTTCATTACTTACCGGCTGCCAGACCTCCTGCTAGTTACTTAACCTCTCTGAGCCTCCGTTTCTGCATCTGCACCATGCAGACAGTTGTGCCTCTAACAGAATTCTTGCAAACAGTAAAAGAAATCATATATGTAGTGCTCTCCATGAAGGGTCTGGCATGTAGAAAACATTCAACATCTGTTAGCTGTTATGTTTGTTATTATTATTTGTGTTCATTAACCACTTTCTATATCATCACCTTGTAAGGGGTTATGAGACCAGCTGGTAGGATTGTTTGCTTTGCTTTATCAGCTTCTCAAACCCTCAGAGTGGCGGTGGAGGGAAAGTAACAGATGAATGACCCTTCCACCAGGGAGTCTTTGACATGGTGTGACTCCTGAAACCAGACATTTACTCTGGTTCTCTCTCTGTGTCTCAGGGGGGCCCTAGCACAACCCAGCAAGGGCTCAACTTGCGCTCATTGATCATGCTAATGATGATGGATCTCCTCCCCTTTGCCATCTGATCACCAGCTGCCCAGGATTTTAGCAGCTTTTCCCAGGGCAGAGCAGGCCACACCCACCCCTGCCCACGAGGGCCTTTTCTTCTTACTCTTGAGTTGCCCAGAACGCAGCCAATTAAAGAACTCATTCATTTCTCTACTCTCCACCCCTTTAATTACCAACAGTGCTGAGAGTTGAATAACAGCGAACAAAAGACAGATTTATTTACCCCAGGACATAAACAAGATTATCGGAAAGAAGCATTCAGAGGCCCTTAGCTCCTGGGAGAATTTTAATGTGCTGACCCCTGCCTTACAAAAATCTTAGGTCTTTTCACATAATTATAAAATCACCAGGAGTCTTGCCTGCTTGTGTTATTTGTTGGCACACATTCTCCAGCCTGGCCCTTTGCTCTGCTTGGCCAATTATAAGAATCTACACTGGAGTTTTACAGCATAGTCTTTTGAGGCAATGTGGAAAACCTGAAAGAAATTTTCTTCTTGGTAAAGTTTTCGTACTATAGGTTTCCTGGAATTACTGAGGTATGTAAACAGGAGGGAAGAAGTGGCATAATTACATCGATCAGAACATGTTTGGTTACAAATCACTTAACCCCCCCCCCCCCCCATGGAACTGGCCTTAAGCCAAGAAGAGGATCTATTCTAAATCCACCATTAAAGATAACTTCAGCAATGGCTCAGTTAAGGGGCATTAACCATGTCCCTAGACTCAATCTTTCCCTACATCTGCTACAAATTTCTTTCTGTGTTGGCTTCTTCTGAGAAACGTGGTTCCCAGAACTCCCAAGTTTCCAACCTATCACTTCCTAAACTTGTACCTTGTAGGGTCAGCTTTGCTTAGCTTGAAACAATCACTGTGGCTGAAGGCTGAAATACATCAATTGATTTTACCTAGGTCCCATGCCCACATTTACATCTAGGGTGTGGGGTCAGTTCTGTCTGAACTATATACAAAGAGAGTGTCACAGGGTGAATCCTCAAAGAAACATAAGGGTGCTGTGTGCAGAAGAGTGGAGGTACAGGCTAAGTAAAAATGATGGATGTTCATCAGAGTATTCTTCTAGGACATGGGTTTCAGAGCCTTGTAGTCTTCCTAGAGCAGCTTGCAAGTGGTTATTTTGGCATAAGTCATGTGTTGAGTATGTGTTCCTTCTAAAGATGTGTATATGTAGACACCATAATGCTCAATACCTCAGAATGTCACCTAACTTAGAAATAGTATCTTCATAGAGGTGTCAAGTTAAAAGGCAGTTTTTATTATTTGACCAATCTTGTATTCCTATGTTAATCTGAACAACAAGTTTAATAATGAAAACATATAACAGCCATTGTTAATTTTGTGTTCTTGTTTTAAAATTCTGTACCATAGGTACTGCTGCATGTCACTTTGTTCCTGTCTCATTTTGCTATTTGTTTTTGGTTTTATTTTTGTTTA